>CANXYI010457863.1:0-11796 GCA_948208565.1 Hura crepitans
AATCTTGCAGTTCTTATTTGTTGATTTACGATAAGTTCAACTTACCTAATTAACACTCAAAATCCTGTCATAATTAAAATAACTCCTAAATAAAATCAAACCTCCTAATTAAATAAAATCTCCTAAATAAGATAACTACTAAAAATATAATTATTAATTACAGCTGATCTTTTTCCATCTTTGGTGCCATTACATCTGTAACATGTAATATGCAATCGTGCATCAAAAGCTGTGTCTATGATATTTAAGTTCCTTATTTAGGATGTTGTGTACCAGCTGTACCTTTCTGTACCATATTCTGAATTGACTGCAGGCTTCCTGCTGGAGCAGTTTAGTTCCAATCAACAGTACTAGTTACTGTAGACTGCCTGCAGCTGTTGTGATATTTATTTAACAAGGTCGGTTTGTAAAAGGACTGGACCTTATGCTTTGATAGACTCTCATCAAAGATGCATAGTTTGTTAAATAATGAGACTGGAACAGATCTGTGCATATTATCAGACTGCCACTAAAATTGAGAGTTGGGATTCTTATGAATATTAAAGGACTTTGGGTTTGGTTGAATTTCTTCTAGGAACAGGAACAATGGAGTCTAGCCAGTTGTGCCCTACGTATCTATTTAGCTTCCCTCATTTTGATCAAAACTTTATATTTTGTATTCTGATATTTTCAGACTAGAGACCTTGATTCAAATATCAGGTGGGATGAAATTGGGAACACAAATCCACTGTCAATATTGGACAAGGAATTTAGAAAATCTGTCAGGCTATTTAAGAAAGCAATTGTTCGTAGAAAGTCTGCGGATGGAGATGGGACAAAGTATCTTCTTGATTTTGGCAAGAGGAGAAGTATCCCTGAAGTTGTTCTGAAGAATGGATCTGTGGTAGAAGAATCCTCCAGTGAAAGGAAGAAATACTGGTTGAATGAATCTTATGTTCCTCTGTATCTTTTGAAGAGTTTTGAAGAGAAACGAATTGCACGCAGATCTAGTAAGATTGGTTCTGGGAAACTTTCTGATGCTAGTGCAGTAATGAAGAAGCCCACAAAGAAAAAAGGGTTTCTATATCTTTTTGCAAAAGCAGAAAGATCTGAATACCATCAATGTGGGCACTGCAACAAAGATGTTCCAATCAGGTATTTTATGTTTTATCAGGTATTTTATGTTTTATCTTTTCCTTGTGCAATGGAGGATTAATTTGACCGAATGCTTGTATATTAGACAATTTTATTTTTACATTTTTCTGCATCAAAATCTGATGAGATAGTAATGAGTTGTTTCCATATCCATAAGGCTTTAGTCAATTTAATTCGGTCTGGGGTTAAAAGCGTAATTTTTATTCTAGAAATAGGCTAGTGGTTCATAATCTTAGTAGGAATTTTTTGATTGACTGTCTTGTTTGACTTTTTAAATGCATGTAATTTCTTACTTGCTGTGTTTGAAACTCCTTAAATATTAGTTCTCTTTACTATTTTATTTAGATCTTGAAGCTTCTATTTCCATTGTTGCTTAATCGCTACCGTTGTTGTTCTTATTGTTATAATGTATGTCTGGAATCATTGTATTGGACCCTTGATAATATCTAGAATAATGATTTTATCAATGTATCACGCATTCTTGTTAATGCGTTTGGCTTTCAGTTTTCTTATTGAACCTAAGCCTTGCGGCATTTTGGTTCTTGAATGAAAGTTTAATTTTTCTAATAATTTTATTGTCTCAGGCTGTATGAATTCATTTCAGGTTCCATATTTCTTTATTTAATTTCTTTTTTTTTTATTCAACGTTTGAACACTTGGCAGGGATGCAGTTTGCTGTCAATATTGCAAGGGTAAGCAGCTGATCTTTAATTGAAACTCCTATACTTGTACTGGCAGAGTTTTCCTTGCTAAACTGCTGGGATTTATTTTTTATTGGCTTTCTGCGATGCCAAAAGTGTCAGACATGAAGCTGATACTTGGCTTAAGCTTTTGTTTGCTGTTAAAAGTACTTACGGATATGATGCAAATTTCAGGATTTTTCCACAAGAGGCATGCAAGGAAGTCAGCTGGTTCTATCACTGCTGAATGTATGTATACATGCCACGGATGTGGTAATGGGAAAAATGTAAACATTGAGTCAAAGACGGGGAAGAATAACGCAAAAGGTGGGAAAATTAACAATAGAAGCAAGAAGGTTCAGCATCAAAATTCAAAAAAGGCCTCAGTCAGGGCAGTACGGCTTAAAAACTGCACAAAAGCATTGAAGGGCACAGATTCACTAAGATGGCAAAAAAATAAGAAAGCTACTGTTGTTGTTCCTCTGCGTCGTTCACCCAGGAAACCTAAATACATTTCTTTGCAAAATAAAAAGGTTCGAGGACGCAGGAAGAATAAACAGATCAAGCCCAAAAAAAATACGTATAGGAAGCCAATTAAAGTTACTTCATGGCGCAAGAAGAGGACAGTGGCTTACCATAGTTATTGGCTTAATGGTCTTTTGTTCTCTAGAAAGCCAGATGATGAACGGGTGATGTGCTTTAAGAGGAAAAGGTTTCTTGCCCCTTCCAAGAGTGTAATCCTTGATCAACCGAAATGTTGTCTTTGCAGTGAAGCAGGATATATGTCTACCTCAACCTACATTTCTTGTGAATTGTGTGGAGGTTGGTAAATGTGCTGTTATGTTTTGATTTATCTATTCATATCGGTAATTGAACCACTGCAAATTGATTTATGCTTCTTTGGCTGTTGGTGCATTTGATTTGGTTTCCAGATGATTCTTAAATAACGGCCATCACTGTTTTATGCATTATGCAGAGTGGTTTCATGGAGATGCTTTTGGGCTTAGTGAAGAGAACAGCAATACGCTGATTGGATTTAGGTGCCATGTGTGTCGTAACAGTACCGCTCCTATCTGCCCGCTTGTACCAAAAATCAATGGATCTCAAATGTCGGAGGTGCAAACTCTGGGGAGTGATGTTCATGAGGCACCAACCAAGGTTATCTCACAACCAAGGGAGATAAATTTGTTGCAAGAATCATTTGCAAATGAAGTTCAACAATGTTTGCCTGTTGTTGCTGAGTCTGCTCACAAGGAGGAGCAATTAGGTATTGCTGTGACTTCAGATCATTGTTTTGTTTCTGAACATCCCGTGTTGGAAGTGGACAATAGACGCTTGTTTGGTGGTGCAATTGAGAATACTGATGCAATTCAAAGTTCAAATGAGAATTTAAATCCAGAGAACATAAAGGAATTACAGCACGATGCTATTGTAACTTCAAGATGATGATATGCAGCAGACTTCCTTAAATATTGGTGCAGTATGTGATATGAACTGAATTTGCATCATCAGGGTGTGAAAGCGTAGGGGATGGCTTAACAGTGCCCATCTTGAAGTCACCAACTGGCGTCCATTAAGTTGCATGTATGCTTATGGCTTTAATCGGTTCATAATGTAATGGAGGAAAGCAATTGTAGATTGATATGCGGTCCATTTGTTGGTGGAACAAAAAAACTGTAGAGGCCAGAATCAAGTTACTTGTAAATTTCTAATGTTGTTGAAATTCATGGCAGTAGTTAAAAGGACACACTGGGTTGATTCATTTGGAACTAAAAAGTAAAGAGTTTATTAGGATTGCCGCTTGAATGACTTTTTATGTACCTGAAGAAGACTAGCATGATGCACTGCTGTATTTTCAAGATTTGGAAGGTACACAAGAGGCTGAGGACTTGTGCTTGGGAGCTCATCTGGAAAGGCTTTTGATCATCGTTTGACATGGTCTGTTGACATTTCCATTTTTCATGTCCCAACGGCTTGCTATTCCGTTCTCTGTCTTCTGCAATTAAGGTTGCTTGTTTTATTCAGAGGGTTTATGAGAGGCATGGGATAGCTTACTGTTGTGACAGCTCGACATGAATACATTATTTTGATAACCAAGTGAGTTATCTCAGTGTTTACAGTAGGTATTAACATTGATAGTTCTGATTGACATTTAATTGATATGTGGTAAGCAACATCTCGTGTAGATGACATATCAAAATAGTCAAAATTGATTCTGATTGCATTTTTTTTTTCTTTTGCCAACTATGATGGAACTCATCCCTGTGCAGTTTTGTTTACTTTTTATCTTTCTGTATCTCATCCTATGTTTGGACACAAAAGTAGATATATGCCAGTGACAGTGACGCACTTATTTTGAAAATTTTGATATCACAAATTATTGAAGATGCTTATTTAAAATATCCTCCGATGCTGGTTTTCAGATTCTGAAAGCTAGTATGTCTATATGATGAATGCAATAAGAAACTATGACATTAT
The DNA here is from genome assembly GCA_948208565.1 of Hura crepitans. Lineage (NCBI taxonomy): Eukaryota > Viridiplantae > Streptophyta > Magnoliopsida > Malpighiales > Euphorbiaceae > Hura > Hura crepitans. Next base: position 4,293 of record CANXYI010457863.1, read on the forward strand.
TAGTTTGTTTTTTTCATGAATGTTTTATTATACTAGTTTGAATGAATGTAAATACCGCAGACTCGGTAATTGTCGATATTATGGAAATGTTTATGCATGAAATAATAATGTGTTTGATTCAATTTTGTTTCGATTCCACGGATGTGGCATCTGAGCCTGAAGCTTTCGACTCGCATCAGAACTTATCGTGGCAGAAAATAGAGTAATTCATTAATCCTCATCTTCCTTTTTTTTTTTAAGGAAAAGAAAAATGTCTCACTTGATGGATTATTTACATTTCTTTAATGGAAATTTCAGGGGAGACTCTGCTATATATAACAGGCAATTCATTACATAATTATTTCGAGTACGTATCTGCAACGAATTCTGATGAAAATAACCAAATTTAGTGGATTCGTTTCTGCCGAATTCATCGCTATCTTCCTTTAAGCATCTAAGGAGAAGCCCATGCCAATTTGATGCCCACTAGCCTTCCTGTCATTTAAATGGAAGCCCACGCCCAAAATCCTTAAAAGGAAAGTGCAAGATACGCAGGAAAAGATAGCGCGTGGATTGTCTCATAGGCGTGAATTTTATTTTAGTTCAAAAAACGGCCAAAAGAGAGAGCAAAGCCAAGAAAGATATAGCAGAGATAATGTGATAGATAAGAAAGCAGCTATTTGTTCTTCTCTTTCGCTCCTTTCCTCTATCAAGCACAGTACATATGGCCTTCTCTCCTACCAGTTGTACGACTCCTTCTCAGCTTCATTCTTCCATATTTCTTCCTTCTTTCAGATTACGTTATCTTCTTTCTTCTTCTTCCTCTTTCAAGTCTCCTAAACGACTTTACTGTCGTCGTTTTCGCCTTCTCGCTTCTTCCGCAAATTCTACTCTCCAATCTACCAATGGTGCCGTTGTTGCTCCCACTGAGAAGCTAGACTCTTCTTCTTATGGGAGGCAGTACTTCCCTTTAGCTGCTGTTGTTGGCCAGGTGAACAGCTGGTTTCTTTATTAAATTTTCCTTGGTTTGTGATTAAACAGTAATTATGGTTGTAATTGAACTTGTTTTGTTGCAAGTTGTGCTAATGCTTTTTGTTTACAAAAAAATGGTGACTAGCCGATATAATTTTCAATTAGAAAATAACAAGAATGGCATTTATTAACCATAGTATGAATAATGTTCTAGAAGGGGGCATAAGAAGGTAGCCGATTTCGCGAATAAATTCTTGATGGCCAGTGTTAATTTAACAGTGCCATTCAATTTGTAGGATGCTATCAAAACTGCTCTTTTACTTGGAGCGATTGATCGTGAGATTGGAGGGATTGCTATCTCTGGAAGGAGAGGAACAGCTAAAACAGTAATGGCACGTGGGCTGCATGCTATTTTGCCGCCCATTGATGTTGTTGTGGGGTCAATAGCTAATGCAGATCCATCCTGCCTAGATGAGTAAGCTCACTGAATTCTTGTAAGATTTTTCTCCCCTGCATTATTAAAAGGAGAAAATTTTGATGTCTAATAATAGCCTTGATTCCATTTACATCCATTTAAGAGGAAGATTGGTGTTTCTAGTTTAATAGTTCAAAGCATATACTTTTGTTGTAAGATGTATGTTTCTAATTTGTTAGCGTAGATCATAAAGACTAAACCTAAAGACTAATGACTTATCACTTTCTCAGTCATTTGTTTATCCACTCCTTTCTTAGATTAGGTTTGCATGCGACGATTTTGGTGATGCCACCAGTGTATTGCGAATTTTTATGTCTAGAATTGCAACATCCGTTTACTAGTGCTTGGAATCTGTGCATTCTATAATATGGCAAAAATATGTGTCTTGATTTTAGATTTTAATAATGCTTCTCAGAGATTTGGCCATAGGGACTTGACACTGGTGTTGTGTGTGACAAAAATATTAGTGAACTGTTGATTCTAGATGACACTGCCAAGTGTCATTTTGTCCTCTTGGAATAAGAGATGCGGGAACAAAGTTTATGATAAAAAATAAAGTTGAGCAAGTGAAATAATATAAATATCCAGTCGTCACAAAAAATATTTTGTACGTAGTCACTTTACAAGATGGAGGACAGACTTGGCCTTAGGGACTTGACACTGTTGTTGTGTGTGACAAAAATATTAGTGAACTGTTGATTCTAGATGACACTGCCAAGTGTCACTTTGTCCACTTGGAATAAGAGATGAGGGAACATAAGTTTATGATAAAAAATAAAGTTGAGCAACTGAAATAGTATAAATATCCAGTCGTCACAAAAAATATTTGGAACGTAGTCACTTTACAAGATGGAGGACGGACTTAGGAAAAGTTTTCACTCTTCTATGCATGGTGGGAGTTGTGTTTAGAAAAATTGGAAACTTGGTACTTGAGATGGTAAAAAGGTTTTAAAAGAGGTTAGTAGCTGAGCATATTACTGTGTTATCTGATTCAGACTCTAAAACAATTTAAGGCCTTTGCCTCATTGGACACCTTATGCAATCGTTGCCCAGATCCCTGATTTTACAAGACAAAGAGGCATAGGAAATGCACCACAATTCACCTGAATCACTCTGATGGTGTTTTTCATGTGATGAATAGTAGTACGCTGTTGGATTTTCATGGTATGTCTCTCTGACTAATGTTCATTCTCCTCAAATGACTAATTTGGACATGATTTCTGAAGGTGGGAAGATGGTTTAGCTGAGCAACTGGAATATGATTCCAATGGTAATATTAAGACTCAAGTTGTTAGGTCTCCTTTTGTCCAGGTACATCTGTAGTAAAAACGAAACCTTCAGCATTGACCATTGAGATTGTTGTTAATTACTTACCAACTTCTCTCCTGTATAAATCTTGCAGATACCATTGGGAGTCACAGAAGACAGGCTTATTGGATCTGTTGACGTTGAGGAGTCTGTGAAGATGGGAACTACTGTCTTTCAGCCTGGCCTTCTAGCTGAAGCTCATAGGGGTGTCCTGTATGTTGATGAAATTAATCTTTTGGATGAGGGTATTAGTAATCTGCTTCTTAATGTGTTGACAGAAGGGGTTAACATTGTGGAAAGAGAGGGAATCAGCTTTAAGCACCCATGCAAACCACTCTTGATTGCCACTTACAACCCAGAAGAGGGTGCTGTTCGTGAACACTTACTAGATCGAATTGCTATTAATTTGAGGTACAAGACTCAATATAAGCAATGAAATAAGTTCTTTATCTCTAGTTTTGTTTGTCTTGGATTTCAGCAATGACGCTTGCACTCTTGCAGCGCAGATCTTCCAATGAATTTTGAAGATCGTGTAGCAGCTGTTGGTATTGCAACTCAGTTTCAGGAACATCGTAATGAAGTTTTTAAAATGGTCGAAGAAGAAACAGAATTCGCAAAGACTCAGGTAACTTTGCACCTGTCAACTCTTTGAAGAGTCTGGTATGGATGCTTGCAAACATGTATACCGTAAGAGTATGAGCTCCTTGGCCAATAGCTTACTGGTTTATTTTATGCCTTATCACACTGAAGGTTATAATGTATTTCAAGTTCTAACACCCACACTGAAAAATAGTTTCTAGTAACCTTTGTCTGCTAATATGATGGCTGCATATTTAGTCCTGAGATTCTCCCAAAGTTTTGTTTGTGGAAATGATTAAGTAAGAAAGATACCATGTCCCATTTCATCTGTTAGAGAAAGAATGTGATGTGCAGTACACTCAGTTTGCATCGCTTGAATGCAAAACCTTTGTTATTTTTTTCACGAATATTATTAGATGGTCTTTTGATTGTCAGTTTTTATATGGGGTAGAAAGAAGAAATTTCTTCTCATGTATATCTCCATATTTTTCGTGTCCTCAGATCATTTTGGCTAGAGAGTATTTGAAGGATGTTACTATTGGCAGGGAGCAACTGAAGTATCTGGTTATGGAAGCGCTTCGAGGTGGTTGCCAGGTGCAGTGATTAAAGATCTTCTCTAATCATTTTCATTGATTGGTTTTTAAATTTTTAAGTTCCACCTCTCAACCTCAAACCCTCCTCTCTCTTCGACAAAGACAAGCTCGTAGATTCCCACTTCGTCTATCCTCTTTGACCAAGGACAAATTTACATGTAGAATACTCATTCAGTAAGGTCAAATAATTAGCACCAAGCAGAATTGAAGCTCAGGCACAAAAGCTTACATAACCTTTTTTTTATGCAAAAAAAAAAATGCACACGTTTTACCCAAATATTAGTGTTAAAATTGGCAGAATATATCCAATTGCCAGTATAGAGCTGTTTATAGTTTCACATATGCCAGCTTTTATTAATTTGACTGGCCTTTTATGCATAGCTTAGGGAGAAAAAAAAAAAAGAGAAAGGAAAAAACTCTTCTTAAAGTCAGGAGTTTCTGTCTTGAGTCCATTATGCATTTGGATTGGGAACTCGCCACAGAAACATTGGCAATAGTTTCATCATGCATGGGGGTGTCACATGGCATGAAATGCATAATGTAAGATAGTTGATATGATGAGGAAGTCTTTAAGATGTTGGAAGGTCGTGAATTTTTTTTCTTCAACTCTATCATTGCCGCTTGGATTTAGCTCTTAACTCTGAGGCTATTAACTATGTATTGTGAATGACAGGGACACAGAGCTGAGCTATATGCTGCCCGTGTGGCAAAATGCTTGGCTGCCCTTGAAGGACGTGAGAAAGTCAATGTTGATGACCTTAAAAAAGCTGTTAAGTATCTCCCAGAGTAAAATGCACATTCTCAGAAATTCATGGTCATATATGTGCTAATTTGTTATGGTGCAAACTTCAAATTGGTATAAAACTAAACCTTAATCTATAACTGGAAACTATATTAGTGGCTTATAACTATATATATTCTTTGCTTTCTATAATCATCTTGCCGCATGTATTTGTTTCAAGCGTGCAAAGGCTTTCCATTCTGATATATCGTCTAATGCAGGTGGAGCTTGTTATTCTTCCTCGTTCAATCATCAATGAAAGTCCGCCAGAACAGCAAAACCAGCAGCCTCCACCCCCACCGCCGCCTCCAGAAAATCAGGATCCTGGGGACGATCAGAATGAAGAGGAAGAAGACCAAGAGGTATTTCAATGCAGTTGAAACTTTTTTCATTCAATACATTAAATTTTAAAGATTCTTGGGATTGAGATTTCAAAAATGGTTTATGTTGGTTATCTGCTAAACTTTCCTGGCACTTTTATAAGCATTCTTTGTTTATAATAAGACTGAATATGCTTGCTTAAGTGCTATTTGTGTTTCGCTAGGACAATGATGAAGAGAATGAACAACAGCAGGAACAAATACCTGAGGAATTTGTCTTTGATGCAGAAGGAGGTTTGGTGGATGAAAAACTTCTATTCTTTGCACAACAAGCACAGAGACGCCGGGGCAAGGCTGGGCGAGCAAAGAATGTAATATTTTCAGAGGACAGAGGTCGGTATATTAAACCAATGCTCCCAAAGGTTTGTTTTCTACTCCATTCCCTCCCTGCCTCTGGGGTTCAAAAAGACTTGAAATTTTTATAAAACCATCAGTTAGTAATTGTTTTCTATCTGGGCCTCTGGCATGATGGTGAACTTTATATTGCTAATTATCTAGCATGAAAAATTTGCCAACATTACCATTTCTTTTGCTTTACTCTACTAAATTATTTGCTTTAATTTCTTGTCTGATACTTTTGACAGGGTCCTGTAAAGCGGTTAGCCGTCGATGCAACCCTTAGGGCAGCTGCACCATATCAAAAACTGCGTAGAGAGAAGGACAGCCAAAACAGTAGGAAAGTTTTTGTTGAGAAAGTTGACATGAGGGCAAAGAGAATGGCAAGAAAAGCTGGAGCACTGGTAATGAATAATGACATACCTATATTAGTTGAATTTGTTTTCTTTCTTTTTTGTTTTTCAAGAAAAGAATGAATTGGCTTACAAACACTTTGTCGGTGCATTGAAGTTAAAAATGGTGCGCCTTTATGTGGAAGTTTTGCACACCATGCAAATTTCAGTTGCACAAGTTCCCAATTTGCCAGAAAGAAATATGTTTAAAATAAAAAATTCCTATTATATATTTCTAACAGCATGTACTTTTAACTAATGTTTGATGTTGTATCTGAGAGAGGGAGAGGGAGAGAGATTCACTGATGCACCAATCTCGGTGCTTGACAGGTAATATTTGTAGTTGATGCAAGTGGAAGTATGGCATTGAATCGAATGCAAAATGCTAAAGGGGCAGCACTTAAGTTATTAGCTGAGAGTTATACAAGCAGGGACCAGGTAACTTCAAAGTAGATTTTTATGCGCTTCAACAGTTCGCAAAAACTAATAGATTGACATGGGCTGTGTTCAATTCTGATGGTCTGGAAATCCTTGAAACTTTAAAACAACATTCATGATAAAACAATGGCAGTCCAGCTAATCTGCAAAGGATACTCATTATCATAAAAGTTTGACAACAAAAGGGAATCTGGGAGCTATGAAATATGTTCTACAATTTACTCTTTTTTAGCTTTGAAGAATAGATCTGTGGGATTCCATTTTTTGATGATCACCTGATTTAGAAGCCATTATTTTACCGAATAATTTATGTTGTACTCATAGTTTTTTCATGTGAGGCAGGTCTAGTGAAAGGGGAAAAATTAGCGTAGAATCTTCTATTTGTACCCTTATTAATAGGGTTATCAAGGCTTTGTAAATCACCCTTATAATGAACTTTATATTATAAACTAGGTTTGATTGGAAGGAAAATATACCGTTTCTAGCTTGGTGGATAGCATGGTTTAAGCAAGGGTCAAAAGCAGCAAGCCATTGGATATCCACTCAATAAATTCAACCTAAAATAAAGAAAGTTTTATATGTTTTGATTTCAGAGAAATAGTTTAGTTTACAGGTGGAGCTTCTTCTTCTTACTCTTCCTCTTCCTTTTCTTTCTATTTTCTAGATTTACCAAAAAGTGGGAACCTGCTAATGCGAGAAAAAGCCTTCTGGGCATGCTATCTGAAAACTGACTTCAGTGAGAATAATTTGAGTTCAGGAGAGTGGAGAAAGAAGTTTTATATGTTCACAAGAAGTCGTTCAGTTATTTTTAAAATGAAGTTCCATCTTTTATGCTCTTTTTCCTTCTTTTAACTTATGTAGTGCTTATACCGAAAATTTGGACTGGAAAACGTATTGATATTTTCTTTTACTTTTAGCTGACGGCAACTTTTATGTGCTTAGGTTTTCTGTGGCCTTCACAAATTCATGAACTAAGATAGCAGGTTTGTGGCATTCGTTTTACCAGATTGTCTGAACTTCTGTCTTGTTATGTGAAGTAGGTTGCTATTATTCCCTTCCGTGGAGATTGTGCAGAAGTCCTTCTACCTCCTTCCAGATCAATAGCAATGGCAAGAAAACGTCTAGAAAGACTTCCATGCGGTGGTGGTTCGCCCCTAGCTCATGGTCTAACTACTGTAAGTTAGATGTAATGCCCTAGTTTTCTCATATCTTGACAACAAAAATTCATAAGCATTAGTCCACATGCTAGAATTTCTATATAATCCTTCATG
>CANXYI010457893.1:0-10428 GCA_948208565.1 Hura crepitans
AAACAAAAATTAAGGAAGATGAAGCCTGATGTGCTATTAAAGGTTAAAGAAGAAATTAAAAAACAATTAGATGCAGGATTTCTAGAAGTAGCCAAATACCCAGAATGGGTAGCAAATATTGTTCCAGTACCAAAAAAGGACGGAAAAGTACGAGTTTGTGTGGATTATCGAGATCTTAATAAAGCAAGCCTAAAGGATGATTTTCCATTACCTCATATTGATGTGTTGGTCGACAATACTGCAGGATATTATAAAGAAATGGTGGTCAGTTTTTCTAAAGAAAGCTGATGGACGTTTTTAGCCTTTAAATGGATGACTAAGATTTGTGACTTACATCTTCATCCAACGGTCCAAATAGCCTCATTGCCAAATAGCCATTTTTTTCCTCAAAATATCATTTTTCACAAATTACCACAAATTTTTAAGCTGGAAACCAATTTTATCCATCTTAAGGAAAATTTGTTTCCTTTTTAACCCAAATATTTTCATTGTCTTATTATTTCTTCTAGGCCCTATGTGTGGGGTGTTAGAGAGACAATGATTCTAGTTGGATATCAAATTAAAATGAGACAAAATTCACCAATGGTTATGTATTCACCTTTGGTGATGGTACAATTGTATGAAAATCAGTCAAACAAATTATTGTTACTAAATCCATCATAGAGTTGGAATTTATTACTTTGGAATTTGTTGATAATGAGGCTGTGTGGTTGAAAAACTTTTTAGCAAATATTCTATTAGGCATCAAACCAATGTCTTCTATTTTCATACATTGTGATTGTCAAGCGGCAATAGCCATTACAAAGATCAAAACTTTCAATGATAAAAATAGACATATTTGTTTGAGAGATGATATGATAAAGTAGCTGCAAAAAGATGAAATTATATCCATTGCTTATGTAAAGTTAGAAGTGAATTTTACTGATCCTTTGATGAAACTTTTGGGAAGAAAATTAATAAATGAAATATCGAGGGAATTGGACTTTAGCCAATTTGAGATATTGACAATGATAGTAACCCAACCTATGAGATTGGTGATCCCATGAACTAGGTTCATATGGGTAATAATGAGTTATTGGTTGATTTATGAGCACTATAAAATTATGTCCTTCCTATGGTGTAAATAGTATAGAACTATAATGAAAGTGAGACCGAGTTAAAACTCTTAATCAAATTCCATATCTTTTATAGGTGGTGTATTAATTGTAGTGTACACTTAATAAAATGACCCATACGAGTTTGAAGTGAGGCCGCTCCTATATGATTTATGGCAAAGTTTCTAGAGCACTCACGAAAACTAAACGTGCACATGGCTTATTAGTGCACAATTGCGTTGAACAGTAGATATTGCAAGATATAATATGATCGATAAGAATATTGGCTTACAAATTGAATTATTGTTTCATAAAAGCTTAAAGTTTCATCGATTATTTTGTGGGCTATGCCTCATTTTTTGTAGTTTTACCATATGTTTATATATCATTTTACAACAATAGGCTATTAAAGAGCAAATGAAAGGGATGGGCCTTGCGAACATGAGCATTGAGCCAAAAGCCTAATTTCAATGCAAATCGATAGATTTACCCCCCTACACTAGAAGTAAATGTGAGGGCCCAAATCAAGCCAAATTTTTTTTTTTATTTTAGAGATTAATTTTAATTTTTTACAGATTAAAATTAATATTTTGGCTTATTTGAACTAGCCTGTTTTTTTACCAAGCAAAAGCCAACATCTTCTTCCTTATATTCTACTTACGAACTTTCCTTCACTCTCCAACAACCTTGGATCTTTCTCTTCAGCTACCTCCACTAGCCGTTATGCTTGTAAATGTTTCTTTGCTACCTATTGGTTGCCAACCTATAAATACTGTTGCTCTCTGCACCAAATAATTACACCTTTTTCTTTTCCTTCTTCTCTGTTGGGTTCTTAAATACTCCCTCTATTGTTTCTTGCTCTTACTTCTAAAGTGGAAGGGCTTTTTGAATCCTTGGAGGTGCGCCATTTTCATAAAATCACTATTGTGGACAAATTATCCTTAAAAACAGTGTCTATAGATGCCTTAAGCTAAATATATTTGTTCTAATAATTTTCCAATAGGTAATAATCTAAGACCTGACCTAAATTAAAAATTGAGCAAGGATATGGTTGTAGTAAAGAAAAAAATATCTTGCATATAGTGTTGGATTAAAACAAATGACAATTATGCGAAAGATAGTTACACTTAATGGAGACTAAAATAAGCGATAACTAGGCTAAGGACAATTGTATTTAAGAGAAAATATTGAAAAAAAATCTCACATCATACTAAAATAATGAAAAACTCATTATCAAGGGTGGGCATGTTTGATTAACCAGTCCATTATCTATTTTTTAAGTCCAGTCTATTACTATAGGTTTTTCAAAAATAAAAACTGTAACCAGTCCATTAATAATTGATTAACTGTTAATTTGTTAACTGCTAACATTGATAAATTAACCATTAACTATTAGTTGACCATTAAAAGATGATTATATATAATTATTCAATTATAAATTATAGAAAAACATATCAATACAAAATTTAAACACAAATTTTAAAAACATTAAATATAAAAATAAAAGTTATAGATAAAAATTGAATTTATAAATAAATATACTAGTTAGAAAAAGTCTTTAATATCAATACAACAACAGAAAATTATATGGATGATTTAATCATTGATATTTTTAGTGGCACAAAATTGTTTTACCAAACAATAAAAATCTAATTCAAGCCACTATCAAATAATATAAATATGAATGATAAAATTAAAATTAAAAATAATTTTTTACATAGATATATGAATATATAGTAATGTTATAAAAAAATTGTAAAACTAATGTATAGAAATTACATATACAGATCGGTTAACTGTTGATTATTGATTAACTATATAATAAACCAAGTCCATGTCCATTAACTATATATTTAAAAAATAAAAATTAAGTCCAAGTCCAAATGAACTTGTTAACCATAATTTTCGATTTTAGACTCGATTTAAATTTATAGTTAATTGAATTCATGATTTTTTTAGCGAGCTTTTACTCATTATTATTAACCCCAACCCTTCAAAAGATATTCTTGGCTGTTCTATTATATTAATGGGTTTTGCATTTCCGTTTTTGTAAAATCAAAATAAAAAAATGAATATCTTTTTGTTTTGTTCAAGTAATACCATGTTTTCTGCTTGTATTATCATGAATTAAAGGCTTAGTATTGTATTTAACTTTCTATGCTTATCAATATTTGCGACTTAACTCATTTTATTTATTTTTAGTTTAAGCTAATATATTTATTCTCTCTCTCTTTTAATTTTGCAAACTATTTATAATTTCGATCGTATTTATATAGGGGCAGACGCATTGGATAAATGAAGACAAGACCAAATTTACATATGAAGGGATTAAAAAAATTTAAGGGGGCCAAATTGAAAAATAAAACAACTTTAAAAGATAATTTAGAAATTTTAAATTAGATTTTGCTCCAAAATAAAAGTTTAAGGGGGATCAATCAATCCCTACATTTAAACAACCGCCCGTAGCAATCGCTGAAATAATTAAAGAGATTCATAGATTCAAAGTTGGAAGTAACAACTACTTATATGTATTTTTTAGTATTTGACGCAGGCTTATAAAGAGGGCAAAGCATACCGGCATGTAAGAGTACTTTATTGTTAAGATTCAAACTCGAAATCTTTTGATTAAGGGAAAAGTGATCCTTGCCACCCTACCTTACACCTTAAAGGTAATAGAGATTCATCCTATTATTATTGTTTGTATATTGATTAATAATATGTTGTTATCATATTATTATATTTATTGTAACTTGGCATCATTATCTTTACTGCAAATTATGTATATAATAGCTCTTTTGAGCATTATAAAAAATACACTAATCAATATACAAACAATAATAATTATTTTTCTGCATCTTCTTCCATCAGTTCTAAAATTAGAGTCAGGTTGAGAGTTTTTGAATTTAGAGTAATTAATACTTTAATTTTCTGCCTTTTCATATTGTTATATTTACTGTAACTTTTCATCGTTATCTTTACAGCAAATTATGTATTTAACAGCTCTTATGAACATTGTAAAAAATACAGCAATTATTTTTCTGCATCTTCTGCCCTCAATTCTACATTTTACATAAGTGTCATAAAAAAATAATAGAAAAAAGATGGCTTAACACTTTTATTATTGGCATGTTGTGAAGGGATTATGGACAAGTCACAGAGCTCTTTTATAAATTAAATAATTATAAAATAAAATTCTTGGATATCATTATAAAATCAATGAAACTTGAACTGAGTTTTAGAATGGTGTTGAAACTCCATAAATAATATATTCACAATTAAAATGCATATGTAATACATTATCCTTTAATTAAGAATTTTGAATTCAAATATTATTATAGAGCACCTTTAAAATTAAGAGAAAACAATTTATTATTTTATAAATTTATTTTATATAAATTTAAGATAATCGTGTTAATATATCTAGGGTTAAAAAAAAATATAGAAGCTAAAGAACAAAAATTAAAAGGAAAAAGAGGTTGAAACAGTGGTCAAAGTTTCAGCTCAGAACCGAGAATTAAAATATGAAAAATGAAACTTCCCACACTGAAAAAACAAAAGCTTTTATTCCCATTTTGTGCTTTATATTAACAGTACAAATAAATAAATAAATCAAATGGGAACACAAAAATATAGCCCACTTGACCTTCTCTATTTTTCCATTTCTCCAACTACATATATATTAATTTCTTTCTCCAAATATTTGCATCACCTGCACTCTTTATTCCTATTTTTCTTAATTATCATCCAAGAGAGAAAAGAAAAAAAAAAATTAATTAAGAGATGAACAATGGAATAATAGAGACGGCTCTAAGCAGCCTAGGCAAAGGTTTCGATCTTACTTCAGACTTCCGCCTCAAATTCTGCAAAGGTAAAGAAAGTTTAGTTCTTCTCAATCAATCTGAAAAACGAGACCTCATTGTTCCTGGTTTTGGATCTGTCAAAGATGTCTCCATTGACATTAAGTGTGATAAAGGTGATCGAATTCGATATCGATCAGACATCCTCGAATTTCAACAGGTACGAGAATTCACTTTTATTTTTTCTTTGTTAAATTTATATACCTAGGTAAGAATTTCTGCTTAGTTGGGAATAATTAGTGTAGATGTCGGAGCTTTTCAACCAGAAATCATCGGTACCGGGGAAAATTCCGTCGGGACTTTTTAATGCTATGTTTGGATTCGAAGGAGGGAATTGGGCGGCTGATGCAGCTAATACTAAATACTTAGGACTTGACGGATACTTCATTTTTCTTTTTGATGTTCATATCCACCGCTATCCTCTACTTCTTTCCGACCAGGTTGTAAATGCCGTTCCATCGTCCTGGGATCCTTCCGCTCTTGCCAGGTATGGATCCAGTCGTTTTTTTTTTTAATATATATAATTTTATTAAATGCTTTGGCCTTTTTAATAAATGATTTTTGTTAGGTTGGTTTTAATTGGAAAATGGGAATTCTTAACTCGTGTTCTCCTCTTTCTTTGTATAACAAGAAATCGAACAATAAAAAATCTGACTTAGTCATGCAGGGGAAGAAGACTTTTAATCAATGGTGATGTTTAATCAATACGACTGGCTAATCATATCCATCTCTTGACCGAAGAGCAATGGCAGTGCCATTAAAATTCATATGACCCCCCACCCCAAAAAAAAAAAAAATCACAACAAAATAATTAATTTTTTTTCTTGTTTTTGATATCTTATCCAGGTGGCAATTCATAAAAAATGTTAACAATTGCTTCATCCCTTCAGCATAATTGACTTCCAATTTTATAAAATACTAAAAATTTAAAATTAGAATATAAAAATAGAAACAAAACAATTCGAGAAAATTTCTTCTTTGGTTCATCTAACAAGCAACAACTTGGGTTGTGTGTACTTTTCCTCTCTTTTTTTTTTTCTACTTAATTCTCTAGTTGAAGAAAATAGAATTTCTATATTCTGATCTTTTGACCAAGAAAAAAAAAAAGGAAAATAGAGTAATTATCTAAATGTACGAAATCCACAGACCAAGTCAATGTAATTAATAAAAGTTATGTAGATACACAAAATAATAATAATAATAATAATAATAATAAAAAATAAAAAACTTGATTTCAAAAGAAAATGCATAATTTTGGTTTGGACTTGTAATAAAATACGAGTGCATGTGAAATCAAGAATATCTGCCGCAGATCAATTACTAGGAACAGCTATAAATGATAAGTTCATATTGGTATTATTAAATTATAATTTCAATTATTTTTATGGAAATTCTGAAATGCTTCTAAGTTTCCTAGTTGAAATTTTCGTCTTGGTTGATAATTATTGATTTTTTTTCATATAATTTTTTTAATCCGATGGTTTTCTCTTATTATATTAATTTCAGTTAATAATAATACTTGACTCGTTTTTAGAATTAGGTGATTATAATTTGTCAAATTCTTAGTCCGAGCTTTAAAAATAAACAATTAAATTTGATTGTTAGTTGTGGATTTCAACTCTTGAAACAAAGGAAATTTCTCACTTAAATGAAGTATATGAAAAAGCTCATCCACCAAATTATATCTTGCCACCTAAAATTAAGTAGTTAAAAATTAGTTGAAAAGTCAACAAAATACTTTAAGACCTTGGTTTCTCATCCTCACGTAAGACCGGTTCAAATTTTTTTAAGTGATAAATGAAAAAAATTAAAATCAAGGACTGAAACTTCACTCCATTTAAAAACTTATTCTTCTAAGTGATTTTCCTCGTATAGTTAATTTAAAAAGAAAAAATTTTAAATATAAATTCATATGTATTTTCTAATTCAGAAAAAAAAATTAATTTTGCTTCTTTTTTTTTTTTTAAAAATAAAGGCTTGAGTTTGAATATAGAAAAATTAATTACATAATATATCTTTACAAACAATAAAAACACAACCACACACAAAAGAAGAGTTTGATTCACATATGGAATTGGTAGGTACCTAAATATTCGGTAAAGAGAAACGAAGAGGGCAACCAAACTTCTGTTGAAAATTAACAAAAATAAATAAATAAATAAATAAATATGATGTCATAAAATTTGTATATATATATTTTTGACAGATTCATTGAAAAATATGGAACTCATATAGTAGTGGGGATGAGTATTGGAGGTGCAGACGTGATCCAAGTGAGGCAAGACAGATCTTCCAATTTGGGTCCTTCTGACCTCAAGAAACACTTAGATGAACTTGGTGATCAATTATTTACAGGGATTTGCAATTTTTCCCCTAAATCGAAAGACCGTAAAAACAAGGTTATCATTTTTTGGTATTTATTTTTAGTTAAATATTTTTTTATGGCATTAATTTCTTCCGTGTATAGCTAATATTTTTTTTTATTAATTCTATAATTTTTCAGGCACCTCGGGCATTTGATGTGTTTAATCCACTGCCTGTTACCTTCAATAGCTATTCGTCAATGAGTTCCAAAGATGTAGGTTCTCATCCTTCCAGAACTTAGCTCATTTCATATTATAATTTATTTTATTATCATGCATTGATTTCTTTGTGCTTCCTGTGTCTTAGTAATATGTGTAGCTCTCCTAAATGTTCTTTTTTTTTTTCTCTCTAACTTTTATTTTTGTTTATATTTTTCAGTAAAATATATAAAATGCACTCAAAATCTATAAAAAGTCTTGAGTTTAATTTGAAAAAAATTAATAAAATTAGAGATTCAATTAAAAAAATTACTTTGAAGTTTAATTTGAAAACAATAAATAATTTTGTAAATTATTTAAAAAAATTATTGTAATTATTCTTTGAAAAATGAGTGCATGACTAAGTGATAGCTCCACATGTATTACATCCAATTGTAATAAAGTTTTTACTTGTATTAATTTTGTCTCAAAATATTGAATTTTAAGTTTAAACCCTTGTAATTAAAAACGATTATCAAATACTAACTTTGACATAATTTGATTAAAAATAAAATATTAAAAAAAAGGGGACAATAACGTCCTAAGAAATTATCTGAAAAATTTGTTGTCCCCAAGTGAAATTTTAGTTTAATAGCTATATATCAAGAAAAGAAGTTTCTGTTTACGAGTTAGTATTTGTCTAAAAGTGTAAAGCTGACATTGAAGTAGTGGTAATAATTGCAGGGAATAACAGTGATATGCAGAAAGAAGGGTGGAGATTTATCAGTAAACAATCACTGTGAATGGCTTCCAACTGTTTCATCGAAGCCAGATGCCATTCATTTTAATTTCATACCCATCACTTCTCTCCTTAATGGTGTTCCTGGCAAAGGTTTCTTGTCCCATGCCATCAATCTTTATCTTCGTTGTAAGTTTATATTTCTCCATTATTTTCTTTTCTTTTTAGACAAAATATTTTACTAATATTTTAATTTTTTTTTATTATTATTTGCAGATAAACCTCCTATATCTGATTTACAATACTTCCTTGATTTTCAATCTCTCAAAATCTGGGCACCTGTTCACAATGACCTTCCATTAGGACCTATTACTAATATGTCAACCTCTTCACCACCTCTACAATTTAACTTGATGGGTCCTAAATTCTATATAAACACTTCTCTGGTATCCAAAAATTACCTCTTTTTTCTTTATTTCTATTAAATTCTGATTATATTTCTCTCCTCTCTAATGAATAAATGTATGTTATCTGGCCCTTCAGGTTACTGTTGGAAAGAGGCCTGTAACTGGAATGAGATTCTACCTTGAAGGCATGAAAGGCAACAGGTCAAATTGATATTATTGAGATTCTACACTTTTAGTACCAAGTTTAGGTCTCTGCATGTGTAATAAACAACAAAATTGCTGACAAAAATAGCAACTTCGTATTATCGTTACATTATATTTATCAGGATTGAGCCTTGCTGGTGCAGGTTAGCCATTCACCTTCAACATCTATCGAACACACCAACAATGCTAGAAAACAAGATAGATGATACCCAATTTTGGAGAGGATCAGAAGAAACCAATGATGTAGTCAAATTCTTCGAATCGGTTTCGCGAAGAAAGTTGTCCCACATATGCACAGCGGCAGTAAAATACAATCCTGAATGGAGTAAAAGAAAAGACACAGCTTACATTGTAACAGGAGCACAACTCCACATCAAGAAACATGGCTCCAAGAACGTTCTCCATCTCAGGCTATTATATTCCGAAGTCTCAGATTGTTTCGTAGCTCAATCGCGATGGGTTCAAGCCTCATCAGAAATCTCTCAGAAATCATCGGGACTCCTGTCCGCCCTCAGCACCTCATTGTCAGGCGGAAATCCAGGGAAAGAGAAGCCGCAGGCGGTGGTTGTGGATTCAAGTGTGTTTCCATCAGGACCGCCGGTGGCAGTGCAGACACAAAAGCTTTTGAAATTTGTGGATATTTCGCAGATTTGCAGAGGGCCACAGGAAAGTCCAGGACATTGGCTGGTGACAGGGGCTAAGCTGGATTTTGAGAGAGGCAAAATCTGCCTCCAGGTTAAGTTTTCCTTATTGAATGTCTCTTCTTGAAGAATTATTATTATACTAATGGATAGGTTTGATTAAGTTAGTAATCAACGCCACACTCAGAATTATGTATAGAAAGTGGTGGCTTTGATTTGAGAGTAATTGAACTAACGCAAATTGTTTTGTTCTTAAATTGTGTAGAAATCGTCATCATGTTTAACTTGTTCAGTTTTGGCCTGTCCCAAAATATAGCACATTCTTTCTTCCTTTCTTTTTTTAAATTATCGTCAATTTATTAAATATTTAATATATTCTTATTTAATAATTCTACTAATCAATAAATATATTCTATTATTTTTTAAATTACTTATTTTTAGATAGATTGATTAAAAATCATTAATTAAATTATAATAATTAAATATTTTTAATATGTGTGAAATTTAAAATAAGATTATATTTTTGAAATAAAAATATTTATATACTAAGATTTATGTTTGCTTTTATTATTATTATTATTATTGAATGTTTGACATGAAATATGCTGCAACTTGATTCCACCTTATTAAGTCGTATATCCTTTAATTTCCAAAACTCTCTCAGTAGTGCACCTTTCTTAAAGCTTTGGGTCTTTCATTTGATTAAGCCTAGTTAATTAGGGAGAGCCACCATCCCAATTCGCAGGGACCCTTGATCACTAGGTACAGGGTGAGTATTCAATATATAGGTTCGGTTTGAAAATCGATCAAATAATATAGACCGAATTTTATAAAAAAATAATAGAATCGAATTAACTGAACTTTTCAATAAATTGAATCAAACTGACTGAATTAATTGAATTTTTTATATATTTTATTTTTTTGCATAAAAATATTAAAATGACGTCTTTTAATATAAAATGATGTAATTTTAAACGTCTAAAAA
>CANXYI010457924.1:0-16553 GCA_948208565.1 Hura crepitans
GGTTCTAATCTGAAATGGTAGCAACTGGCACTCTGTACAATCTCACAATCTTATCAATGTATAACTAAGCTAGCTTATCTAGGGAATAATCCATTCTGACCAAAAAGAAATAAGTAGTCTTGGTTAGCCTATCCATAATAAACTAAACTGCATCACATCTATTTTTGGTCATCGGCAATCCCATGACAAAATCTATCATGACCTTCTCCCATTTCCATTCCAAAATTCCTATTGGGTGTCGTAATCTAAAGGAAACATAATGTTCAACTTTCACCTGCTGGCAAGTTCGGCATCGAGCCATATAATCTACTACATCTCACTTCATCCCTAGCCACTAATAGTGGGGTATCAAATTTTTGTACATCTTCATATTTTATGGATGTATGGAGTGTGGGGCATTATGGGCTTTCCTCAAGATCTATGTTCTCATCTCATCTACCTCAAGCACATATAGTCTATCATTGAAGTACAAGCTTCTATCTGCCTTAATCTAAAAATTAGGGGTCTTCCCCTTTTTGACTTTACTTACCACCTATATAAGTTGATTATCTTGTATATGTGCCTCTCTTATCTATTGTTTGAATTTAGGTTTCACTCGTTATTCAGCTAACACTACATCATCCTCAATGTACTCCATCCTAACATTTATAGACATTAAAACTACTACGAACTCCTAACTTAGAGCATCAGCAACCACATTCACCTTCCCTTGTTGGTAGTTCATCAGATAGTTATAATCTTTTATCAATTCCATCCAACACCACTACCTCAATTTCAACTCCTTCTTTTGGGGGAGATACTTTAAGCTTTTATGATAAGCGTAAATGTAATAGCTCTCACTAAATAAATAATGCCTCCACACCTTTAATATGAATATAATAATATCCAATTCTAGATCATTTGTTGAATAATTTCATTCATGTGGCTTTAATTACCTTAAAGAATAAGCTACCACCCTTTTATCCTTTATCAATACACATATAAGCCCATTATGGGATGTGTTAATGTAAATCACATAATCTTTCCCTTACTCGAGTTAAGTAAGTATTAAGCCTTCAGTTAGCTTCAATTTAAGCTTCTTAAAGCTTGCCTAGCATTTATCATCCCACATAAATTTCACATCTTTTCATAACACTTTAGTTAATGGTGATGTAATCATCAAGAACCCTTTCATAAACCTTCTATAATAGCCAGCCAATCCTAGGAAGCTTTAAGTTTCAATCACATTTCTAAGTGGTTACCATTATAATATAACTTTAACCTTACTAGGGTCGACCCTAATACCATCTGCTGGGATAATATGGCCTAAAAAGGTTACTTCAATTAATTAGAATTCACACTTACTTAGCTTTGCATATAGTTGCTTCTCTCTTAGACTCTACAAGACAATTCTCAAATATTGCTTATGTTCTTCTCTGCTCTAAGAATGTATCAAAATGTCATTAATAAAGACTATAATAAATAGGTCAAAATATAGTTTAAAAATCCTATTTATTAGGTCCATAAAAGCTACAGGGGCATTAGTAAGTCCAGATGGCATTACTAAGAACTCATAATGCTCATATTTGGTTTTGAAAGCAGTTTTTAGGATATTGGATTCTTTAATTCTAAACTGGTGTTACCCTAATCTCAAATCAATCTTTGAGAACACACTCACACTTTTAAGCTGATAAAAAAAATCATCAATTCTAGGCAACAGGTATTTATTCTTAACTGTCACCTTGTTCAACTACTTATAATTAATACATATTCATAAAAATCCATCTTTCATTTTTGCAAAGAGCACCAGTGCTCACCATGGTGATGTACTCTACCTATTGAAGCCTTTATCTAATAATTCCTATAACTAGACCTTCAAATCTCTCAATTCTATAGGTGTCATCCAATACGGAGTAATAGGCATAGGAGTAGTACTAGGATACACCTCAATCTCAAAATCTATCTTTCTTTGTGGTAGAATTCTTAGTAGCTCATCTAGGCATATGTCAAGGAATTCTACGACTCAGTGTGGTATTGTCTATATCAACTACATGAGCTAGGTAAGCCTCACATCCCTTCCAAATAAGTTGCCTAGCTATTACAACTAAGATAATGTTATACAAAGAATTTTACTCACTAACTATTCTCAATTCTTATCCTTTGGTTGTTTTAAGGGTAAGCCTCTTCTACTTATAGTCAACCATGGCTCGGTGTTCAAATAACCAATCCATACCAACGATCACATCAAATTCTTAAAAAAGGAGTGCAATCAAATTAGCTGGGAATACTTAACCTTGAATCACTAGAAGACAAGGTTTATACACTTTGTTCACTATCACACTCTGCCTAATCAAGTTGCTAATAAGGATGTTTAAATCTATAGTTCAAGTTCTAACACACTATCTTATGCTTGTGTTGTGTAAATATATAAATGTGTAGATCCTAGGTCTATCAATGCCAAAACAAAGTTATCAAAAGAAAATGTACTAGCAATCACATTTAGTGCCTTAGCTTCCTCACGAGCTCAGACAGCATACCGATGAGCTAGCTTTCAAGTCTTTGATCTAGTCCCCTAGCTAGGGCCTAGGTTGTCATTCTTATAATCTTTTTGCCCTCTATTATATGCTAGGGATAAAGCATGCAATTGAGTAGCATTAGCTTACTTCTTCGAGCAAAATAGTGCTCCCTCGAGCCACATAAAAAGCACTCTCATATTCTTAGTTACTAGTATGATCCCTAATGTTTCCTACTATATGCCCCACACACTTGAGGTGCACTCCTCACTCTAGATACTAGGGCACTAGAGGCCTACTATGGAGATCGAGGTTTTGATTGAGAAGCCTAACCTAACCTCTACATCTAGCCCTATATTTGAGCCTACTATGTAGCCTGGGACTCCTTTTGCTTCTTGCATACACTAAGCACTTAGCTCATTTGGCCTATAATGAAAGGCCCCTTCTTTTAAAATAACTTCATCTTCTCTTTTACCATCTCATCCATTGTATAAGCTATTGACACCAAAGTAGAAAACTCTCTGATCTTTATGGTGGCTATCTACATTCGTAGCCCTATGTTAAGGCCCTTCTTGAACCTCTTATATCTCTCTTCCTCTATAAGCATTAGCTCCTATACATATCGACTTAATCAGGAAAATTTTTTCTCATGCTCTAACATAATCCTCCATCCCTGCTTAAAATCCAGGAACTCCTATCTCTTATTATCTAGATAGGTTTTAGATATATACCCCTTCTTAAACTTTAAGAGGAAGAAATCCCATGTAAGGTCAGCTACAACTTTTTTTCTAGGAGTCATATCCCACTAACGGAAAGCTTTTTACTGAAAGAATAAGGTGGCACATTTTATATTCTCCTTTTGCATGCTTTCTGGCTACTCTAAAATCTTAATAGTCTGCTCTAGCTAGTACTCAACCTAGGTAGTATCATCTTCTATTGTTCCTATAAAGTCTAGGGCTCTTATCTTCTTTACCCTTTCTATGTACACCTTTTGTAGTGTTTGATGTTTAACTAGAGCTAGTGGTGGTGGTGGTGGTGAAGTAACAACTATAGTGATGTGTCTGAGCAAGTCCATAATCTATAGTAATAAGGTTAGAGAGGCTTGTGTTGGTGCTTGCTAAGCTACATCACTAGGCATTGGAGTAGGTACACTCACCTTTAGCCTATGTAGAGTTGTCAAGGCATAGCTCACCACATTTTTCCCCTAGTTTTGGTTAGGTATTCTCACTCATTGTGCTTCACTACAAAAGAATAAACAATTAGTCTCATTTAGTGTAACTTTATTAGGAAACAAAACCCTAGGCCATGGCACTCATGTATACTAGGCCTAGAAATACATAAATCTACTCTAACAACACCTAATGTAATAGCCTCTACCCAATCCCCAAAGGTACCTAATAAGAGATGTTATATCCCATAGGTTGCCCATTTTGTTACTACTCCAGCTAAAATTCATTTAACACTTATAGCCCCAACTATCTTGATGATATATCCTAGTTATTTTATTATTATCATCATATATTGATCTCACATTAAATGTAACAGACTAATAAAACCACTTTATAGGACAAACATATAATTTATAGAAATTTGGGCAGCATAATGGTTACTCAGGTGAAACTAAAATTTCAAACCTATTAATAATACTTTTTTATTGATTCTTAGCATGTCAACCATCTCCTAGACGCATCTGGTCCACCAATAAGTCACCCATATCATCATATCAATCACATAAGCATAGGGTCTCAAACCTAGATCAACCAAAACATAAAGATAATCAGTCAGATATACACTGACATACATGTATTCAATTATAGCTTTAATTCTCTTTTAACTTGTAGGCCACAGTGTCAACATACATATCTAGCCAATTTACAAGATCGGGCCTAAACCCCCTGCCTATACATGAATAACCTACCTCTATATAGACAAAATAAATAGAGATTATACACTTGAAGGCAAGTAAGCTACTCTATATAGCTATTGTTATCTGTAACTTACACATTGGAACACTGACACACTGAGTATAAGCTCAGTGTAGAATTTGATGTAATATATATGTCACACAAATAGTTATGCAGTACACGCACATTAAGCAAGCTAGGTAATCATGCAAGCTCTGATAATCTACCCCTACCATTTATTAACCAGTCTTACTACTTAACATTCAACATCTTATAGCCTATTCAATTTACTCTTGTTTATGGTTCATTAATTTATTTATGTCAATCAAGTCATACATAATTCATGATTATGATATATCAAATATGTGTCTATCTCTTTTTACTCATTTAAGCCTATACTAGAAAGACTACACTTATATAGACACTAGATAGTGCAATCAAGACTGTGCAATGGCCTACATTTTGCACCTCAATAGCCATACGTAGCCATATCTATTAGATAGTAAGGATAAGTTCATAAGAACCTTCTAAATTCAAATTGCAGGGATCAGTCTCAATAGACCTCCCAACAACATTAGGGATAACAGGAATTAACCACATGGGACCTCTCAAATCCTAGTCATCATATCATCTTAAGGGGATAGCAGGGATTATCTCCATGGGACCTTTAAAATCCATAATAAAATAGGCATGTAGGGATAAGCCCATATCGACGTCCCAATACCCAAGTGTGTAAGGCTCAATATCAGAACCTCGATAGTTATACCTACCATGTCATGTATATAGGCAATAGCCTAGGAGAGCTAAAACCCATAGTAGTTGGTAATTCCCAAGTTGACTAGTCAACCCATCCAATGGGTGTCCAACTAATATGGGCCAATTTCTAGTTATTATTTTATTTATATAGTTACAACTCATTCGTCATTAATCGTAATATCATTTGCTTATTATAGTTACATGCACATTTTCACTTTCACACATTCATCGATCATGATCTACATTACGAACTTGTCATTATTCATTTGTCATTTCTATGTCCTCAAATATCAAACCAATATCCTTAAGTAAACCATCTCACTTGTATTAATATCACATGCCATTATCAACCCTATTTCTATCCTATGATATGATGATTGTTACCATTATCCAAAGGCACATAAACCTACATTCTTTCATCTTTTTTACTTGCATGTAAGTGTGCATACCAAGCCATATTCTCATTACCATAATTTGTCACTTCCACACATATACATGCTTGTCATACCTTACCACAATTTAGGTCATACCATACATATTTTACTCTCCATTATTTTTTTTAATCACTTATACATTTCAACCATAAGCTATACACACTTTTTACCTTAATTACATTACCAATTCTTACCAAACACAGAGTCACACTAACATTCACTTCATGCATACCATTTAAGCACACACTAATCATACTTATATACATGCATTCCTCATATAGTAATCACACACCTATGCTTCTCATAACCATATTTGCATACTTGCACAAGTATTATTCCTTATCATGCACACATACACACAATCTCACATTTTAATACACACTTTCACACACATAGGCCTACTAACACACATAAATTACATCAAATTCACATACCTAGGGTGTGAAAACACCCTTCTTTAGTTCTTTAAGGCCATGGTTGCCTTCTTACCTTAAGGTTTCCTTCTTTTCCTATTAACATATTCATTTTAAGGTTTAGAAAAGTCTCAAACTTTCTACATAACTCTAAACTAAAATATAACTATGTGGTTATTCTTAGAATACTTAGGGCTACCTAAAATAAAAATAAAAAATGGGATTAAAAGCCTTATATATGAAAATGGCACTATTCCCCACTTATGCATATCTCAATTTTAAAGCTTTATTTCACAATTTTGTCACTTGGAATGGCTTTAGAGGGCTATGTAGTTAAAAAAACATATAAAATTTATAGGGTTTAGGCTTGTATAGAGAGAGAAATAAAGCAAAAATTGTGGAGACAAAAAATAAAGAAAAAAATAGCAGAGAGAGACTATGGCATTAGCCTATGTTGGTAGGAGGAGGAAGATAGCCTTTGTGGCATATGTGGCACTCTTACATGTGTAAGGGATTTTATATTAGTGAGGTGGATGGCTCAGATCGCACCACATGTCGATCCAACTATCTATTTTGACCTAATTTTCTTTTAATCTTCAAAAATTCAAACTAATTTCTCTAAGCCTCCAAAAATCATAATTTTAGTGCTAAAAATTCTCGATAGTGCCTATTAAAAGCCCTGTAAAATCTCAGGTTAAAACTCCTTTAGAAACTAGAGTTACTATTCACTTACATAATTAAGAAATTCCAAATAAATACAAATGATCTCAGAATATTAAAATTCCATCGCTAATAGAATCACTATAGTTTTTGAGCTTTAGGGTATGATATTTTCAAGTCAATCTAGGCATATCCTGGACCATTCCTAGAATAAACTCAACTAAGTTCACTATTTACTAGTTCTTAGCCTAAAATTATTTATTGGTTCTACTAAAAAATTTAATTAATTCTTTTTCATCTTTTTCTAGCCTATCAAAGTTTTATAACTAGTACACTTTTAGCCATCATATGGTGCCTCGATGTCTCAAGAGGCACTATTCATGCCTTGAAGGCACTATTCATGAAACTGAGATTTACAGGTATCACATTATGCATTTTTTAATGCAATAAAAATGTAGAGGTTAGTATTGCATGTTTTCATGCATAAGAAATTATGGACATAAGTGATACAGGTCTTCATGCACATGATGCTAGATAGAATGATGCATGTTTTGATACGAAGGATAATATAGTGATAAATGATGCATGTTCACATGCAAAGGAAAAATAATGATGAATAATGCATGTTTTTCATGGAAAAGAAAAGATAGAGATGAATGATGTATGTTTTCGTGAAATGAAAAAGGAATTGATGTGAAGAATTATTAATATACAACGACCGATGCATAGTTGCATGCATATGAAAAAAACATTGATACATGTTGTCTGTTAGCATGTTTATGTGCATGTTTGAATATTTATACTGTGAAGAAGGATGTGTTGACACATGTGAATGAATGTGGATGAACTGATGCATATCTTACTAAAAGAGTTCATGTTTATGCATATTGAATGGATCTGAATGAAATGTTTACGTATATCCATACCTAATGTGCATGTACATGTTTGCACTTAATTTTCTTTAGATGAATGCGTGAATTTGGCGATGCTAGTACATGTGTGTATCTAATATGTATTAATGATGAATGTGATATGGTTAGTGAGTGATGAATGCAGTGATGTAAATGAAGTGGTGTGTGCACTTTTGCCTATGTTAGTTTTAGATAAGTGAATGGCATAACTAACTTTTATTTTCCTAGATGGATGTATCTTCCCCTTAATAAATGCATGGTAGATGTATGAACAATGATGGTAGATGTATGTATAGTCAAATGGGTATATTTTCTTACAATAGAAGTATAGGTGTATAAGCTAGTGCATGTTTTGTTATTGAAATAATTCTCCCATTAGACTTATCAGAGAAAACTCGAGTTAAAGGTGTGAAGTGGTAGGCTAGGTTAGGATAATGTGAATGAGATGTCTTATGAAGAAATATGTCAACTAAGGTGATGAGAAGTTATAGGGAAGTAATTTGAAATGAGATGTCGAGAAATAGTAGAAAGGAAGTGAAATATTCCATGAAGGAGGAGAAGAGTGAGGCAAAGAGTCAAGCACGTGTGGTTGAAGAATGAATGATTATAATGAGCAAGTGATATGCAAACAAATATAATTACACAATATGGTATCCTTGTTATTAGCTGGTCTAAAGATTTTCTAAATAAATATTTTTTCTACCTCTAATTTTTGCTTAGACCTCCCATTGAGAGTTTTTGATCTAGTGAGGTCTATTATAATTTTTGCCAAGGATGCCTTATATAAGTTTTCAACCTAGCAGGCTTCTTTATTTTCTTATTCTTTTGTTTTTTTTAGCTTATCCACATTTGGTAAAGGCTTGGGACCTAATCATGCTGCCTTTGATTAATTGGATAAGTAACTTTTGAAATGGCTAGATATGTTTTGAAACTTTTGTCAAGGGAGGTTGATAAAGCTATCTAGAGCAATAAGTAACTTTCTATAGGTACTAACTTCATGCCCCTAGTGTTTTGAATCTTTAGGCTTTTGATCTTTTTGAGTACTAGGTTGATGATATCCTTATTATTAGCTAGTCTAATGATTTTTTATCTAAACATTTTCTCTTAAATTTCCCTAACATTTTCCTAGGCTCAAGATCTTGATCGATCAACCTAGTAGGAATTAGAAAACTCATTTTTTTAATAAGGGAAACCATGGTTAGAAAGAGAATGCCTAATTATTTGAGGCTTAAGATAAACCCTTTTATTGGAGTTTTATCATTTGAGCCTTCTAACCTTTGGATTTTTGTGTGAGCAAGAACTGAAAAAATGTTTGTCTTTTTAAAGTGATTGCCATGGGCTTTTAGGCTTTGAAGAAAATGATTGGACATAATTCTTTTTAGAGACATGAATTTGATGCTTTAATTGCTAAAGTCTATTAAATTTAGACCTCTTTCAAGATTAAAGAAAAGCATTCATTTGGGCTTAATGCCTTTATCTTATTATTTTCTTTTTTTTTATCACCTTACATTTAGGGATATTTCTCATGCCTTATGGGGAAAGATAATTTTTTGAGCTTTAAAATTGTGTGTAGCTGTGATGAATCATTTTTTTAGAGAATCATGAATTATTTTATAATACATGTGGATTAAGTTAATCATGTTTGTTTCTTCTTTTTTTTTTAATCTCTCCATTCACTTTTAAGAGTACCTTGCTATGTAATAAATGAGGCACACAAAGATGCTCATGAAAATTTAAACAATGTTTTATTAAACATTAATTATTCTAACATGGTAGAAAGAAATAACTAGAAAGGAAAATAAGGATAGTCTATCCTATCTTCATTGGATCCTTGATTGACATGATCCTACAGTTGTTTAATAGTTAGCCTATGAGGTAGTAGATAGAACATTAGAAAGAAGGAACATCACTTTTAAGAGAATTGAGGGATGATAATGAGGTCTAGTGATGGGTGATCTTAAGGATTAGGTAATGTGCCATGGTTTATAGGGTCTTGGATGGCTAGATGAAGGTCTTTGTAGTTGTCAATCAAGTGTCCAATCTTTTAGTGATAAGAATAGTATAGGTAATAAAAATGGTTAGGTAATAGTTGTGAGGAATGGTGTTCAGGTATTAACGGTGAAAGGAGGTTTTTTCTTTCAACTCCTTGAGCATTATGGACAAACGCTTATTCAAATAGGGGAATCTATGGGAAATCTTTCTTAGCTCAGTTTTTTGGTCATTGCTTGCCCCCATGGTTAAATTCATGCCTATCGGGTTCTTTAAAGCACCTTATTGTTAGACTTTTCAAATCCTTTCTTCTACAAATGATATCATCCTCTATTACAGTGCTACCATTGCCTTGTTCTTTAAGCCTTTAGTCATAAATTGACTTTCACCTTTGTTTTTGAGTTTGGTTGCCATTTTTTATGGTGAAGAGTTTTAGAAGAAGAAAATGGTTGAGTTTTTTCCTTTGAAGAGCTTGAGTGGAGGATGATCTTTATAGTTAGTGTGATACATGGTTAATGTAATATGATGTATTTTTCAATTATTTATGATGACATGTTATCCTTAACTTACATGAATGATTATAAATTTGAAGGTTAGTGATGCATGTGATGTGCATATGACATGCTTAGACATAATGTTACTACAAATGCATATGGATACATGATGGATACATGTCACACCTATACTAGGTAAGATGGTACAAAGTGAATGAAGTCTACATGATGGGTGATAAGTATAGTATGCCAAGTGTACACATAGGATGTAAATTTAAGTGTAAGTGACACCTATATTAGATGAGGAGATAATAGGTGAATGGTAACGTATGTATGGATGAATAATGCATTACTAAGCCTAAGTAGTATGCATGAAAAAGTAAAGTTATGGGATAGTGTTATGGTTGTGCAACACATGTCTATGGATAAGGGCCTATGAGTCTAGTGTATGTATGTGACTTATATAATGCCAATGTCCTATATGATGTATAATGTTATGCTTGATTCCTAGTGATGCCTATTAATCATTGATCCATCTCTCTTGAGGGAGCTAAAGTTGATCTACTTTGCAAAATATGATATAGGTTTTTCCCTTTTCAAGATTAAAGTTAAAATATAATCATACGAATGACTAAAAATAAATTAATTGTCTTATTTTACTAAAGGAAAAGTAAAAAGATTACAAAAGCTCATAACTAAACTAAACTAAAAAGAAAAAAAGAACAAGATTAATTGATGGAGGATTCAAGCTTTTGGATTAGGTATCTACTTGGTGTTAATGAGATTTTAAATGGCATGACGAAGGTTTTTACAATCATTTGTGAGATGCCTTATCTTCTGATGGTAGGCAAAATATAAATCATTCCTATGTTAAGCTGAAAATGGCCCTGTCAGAGTTGGTATGGTAAGGGTTGAAGCTTCCCTTCTTTTATAGGCTTGTTCAGGGAATAAGACATAGGTCTACCACATTAGGAGAAGCATTAAGTGTTAACCAAGTTGACATCTATGGTTTGGCCAGAGCTATTATTACCATCATTGTTTGTAGTGTATTTATTATTATTGAATCCTTTATTTTGGAAGGTCATTTCTATATCAATTGCTACATCTTTGAGTTATTCCCATGTGGTAATGCCTTTTGTAGTGAGTCTAGCTTACATATAATTATTGGCATTCCTAATAACATTTTGATCTAGTTAATGCCCTCAAGTCTCCATCATTCTAAATTTTCTAAAAAGGATTCATTGGGTTTTTGGCATACCAATTCCAAGTCTTTAAGGGTCACCTTGATGGTTGTGATATTTGAGTATACCTTATTGAATGCAAGGGCCAAATCTTCCCAGTTCACTTTGACCATCTTTTCTAAGCTATGGTACCAATCCAAGGCCTGCCCAGTTAGAGACATGATAAACAAGCTTACCATTTATGCTTTTGATAGATAGGGTAACCTCATAGCTAATGTATAGTGCTTTAAATGAGTGTTTTCTCTAAAGTACCATCAAATTTGCTTAAATTTGGCATTTTGTATTTGTGGTGCAAGGGATAATTAGACTTCAAGTTGATGTTTTATAAGTTGATGTCATTGTCCCTGATCACTAGATGGCTCATGGCTTCTAGTTTTTCATTCAGTTCTTTGATAAGATATTCCTTGTCATACTTGGGTGGTGAAACCTTATTATAGCTAAGCTTAACAAAGGATATCTCTTCATTGAAAACCTAGTCATCAGTCATTTCTTTCTTATCATTATTAGTAGCATAAAGTTTAGCCTTTATCTTATTAGGCATACATAATTGACAGTGCATTGGTCATAGCTGCCATCATCCTTTTCTCCATGTCGTGAAGGATCTCATTTAGCATGGCCTTTGTTACTACTTTGTCTTCGAGCATGATTGCTTCTTTTTGTAAGATGAAGATGGATCAATAGTGGTTGAAAAATAAAGGGTTAGATATGACGTATGAAATGTCTAAGATGATATGTAGCATGTGCCTTATGTATAAATGATGTAAGTGTCATACAGACATATGTGTGGATGCATGGTACGAATTGCATTAATAAGGTTAAAAGATACATGAGTAAGAAGTCATTGATCCTTTACAAGATGACAACCTTTGATACATGGTTAGCATGTCATGTGCTAGTATAAAGTGTACATAAGTACATGAAGTGTGTTTACAATGCATGAGTACTAAGATAGAAATGTAAATACATAAGAAAGATATAAAGTTCATGTCTAGGTATAGTATAATGTTATGCATGTGTATAACAAAGGATACAAGTTAAGATGTATAAGGACAAACACAAGCAATAAGCCTTCTAACCTTATTACTCCCACACATGTGGTCTTAGCAATTTTTCTTAGGAGGGCTTACCTTAGCATCATCAAAGGATGTATAGGTTCAATTATGGATTTGATTGGGCCCAATGACTTCTCATATTTAAAGCACCTATAAGTATAATGCCCCATAACTTTTAAGTATTGTTTGAGTTGAAATCAAACATAGCCCATTCTCGATAAAAAGGCACAAATAGGCTTAGCACCACTTCAAATATGGTTAAATGTAATAAGCCTAGATAGAAATCATAATGCAATGGTAAAACTACTAAGGTAATGTATTCTTAGGGAATTGTTAAGCTTGATTATATGGGCTCTTGGTATGGTCTGTAAAGGCTTAATACTTCCCACATGTGGGGGTCCCTCCTAACAGGTCTTTCCAATCATAGATAATAGCAATTGGTTTGTTCACAATTTCATATACCCGAAGGCACGATGCTTGTAAGTGATGGATATGCTAGCAATCTCCCATTCTTGAGTGAAAAATGGGTTCATGGTTCACAACATCATCTAAGGTAAAAAGGAATAGAATTTATATAGAATGAAATACAGGGGACTGATAAAAATTAGGATATTAAAAGGTATATTCTTTTGGCACTTTCAAATTCAATTCTTATTCCTTAGGAGAGTCACCACTATAGATTTATTGTATTTTATTAGAACGAGGTGGTTAGTGTTTAGAGTCACCACCTGGCTCTACTCCAGGAGCAGTGATCTTTGCCTAAAAGGGGTTTGGAATCAGATCTTATTTATGCCCTAATAATATTCCTTTCTTTGTGTTCTAATGTTTATCAATCCTATATCAAGTGAGCAAGCCTTATAATTAAAGCATTCATATCACCTTTTCACTTAGAGAGCATAAATTGCAATATTGAAATATATAAAAGCATAAGTGTATATAAATATCCAAAAGTTGGGTCATTAATTAGTTGTAATTTAACTTGACAATATCCCATAATTCCATCAAAATTGGTAGTAATTTCCCAACTCCCATCTCTAAGAGATTGGCCTTTGTTAAAATACATTTTTATGTGACTTTTATTAGGAAAGACTCAAAACCATTTTATTAAGAAAACACTAAGTAATTATATAGAAAACCATTGATGTGAGGTTAGGAATTCGGCATGTAAAACAAGTTATCAATCTATCTATTACAACCCAAAATAATCAAGAGAAATAAAAGGTACAAAACAAAATAAATAAATAAAGAATAAGCCATTAGGTCCCCTCGTTGAGTTGTCAAGTCCATGAAAACTCATTATAGCTTTGGCCTATGTCTATATGGACTATGATATTTTATGGTTAATATGTTTATCTAAACCTCTAATCTAGTAAGAATGGTCACTCTTGCACAACTTAAGGAAAAGGTTAGTACCACTAAATAGTTGTCTGTCAGGACCAAATAACAACAATCAACCAAATTATAATAACATGTAAAATGCAAATATGAATGGTCATACTACATATACAAATGATGATTATGAAAGATAGAATGATAGATGAATCATGTAAAATAAAACATAAAGATATTTATAAGGACTGGACTTTAGAATATATGTCTGTGCAGACTAAACTACTCATGAAAGGGAGTTCCTACAGACTACAAAATAGGATAAGCATACATAAAATACACATATCAATGTAGACTAGATTCCTTGTGAAAGGGAGTCTATACGGACTATACATTAACTCCAAAATATCTATAATATGCTTATTAAGGAATAGAATCATGATATAATACAACAACATATAAGTATGTCAATATGGTGAGCATAATACATAGTATACAAAGCAAATAGAAAACTATTTTCTAACAATAGCTGCTCAGACATTAGAAAACATAAATATTAATAAATGCTGTCTATACGGACCTTTTCACACCTTAAGATAAGTTTGTGCAATTAGGATGTCAATTATAGAATGATCACAATAGTTTAATAGGCAATTACATACTAATAAATAGCTCAAAACAACAACCTTCTCTTATAATCAATTTAAGGATTAGATAGAATCACCTCACATACAATCAATCATGAGAGATCATATTTTTATAGGAGCAATATGAATGAATGAAGGAAGATAAGTATAGTAGGAGGCCTCAGATTTTACCTTGTTAATAAACTTCAAGCAATAATGCAAGAGGTTAGATTTCTAGAAAGAAGATAATTTTGAATACGGGCTAAAGACTAAAAGATCATTCCTATTTTGGAGTCCTCTCTTAGACTCTCAGAATAATGGGTTAGGAGCTTACTAAATACCTCATTCTTAGCACCTTAGCCTCTCCTTTTTCTCTCTTGAGAAAGGTATTTATAGGCTTGGTGGGTAGCTTTACCGTCCATAAGAGGTAAAGTTATTATAGGATTAGGAGATAGAGTACAAATAGGAATTTCACACTTCTAGAAGCTTTTTATTAGCAAGTATATATGAACTTTGGGTATTAAGTCTGCACAGACCTAGGCTTTGAGTCCACTAATAGTTCATAGGCCTTAAGCTTAGTTTTGGGATGAATCTATTTTAGTTCATGTAGATGTCAGCATTGGATTGTCCAGGTAGACCTTAGGCTCTGGGCCTACCGTTCTGGGCTGGGTCTTGGTTGGTTTGTGTAGACCTCATAGCATCGGGTCCGGGCAAATTTGTGCCTTGTTAGTCCATACGGACTTAGTTTTTGGTTTGCTTACATTGTTGCTTGAGCCTATCTTTGGTTATCATCACAAGCCCAAAAGTAGAGCATCTACACATATCATATGAGTAGTATTCATCTAAGAAGCAAAACTTTTAATATTTTTCAATTGTGCACTCAAATATGATGTCTAACACTTGTTATAACCATTACTAATTACATTTTGGTCTGTAGAAAAATAATTGAGTGAGTTTGAGATAGGGAGGAAGCTTTAAAAGCCAAAAATGGCTTCTTGGTAAGTGATGGGTTTAAGGAGGAAGAAAGGCTACTAGAATTACTACCTTGAGCTAGATTTTTCTATCTTTTATACTCTCCAACAATGGCCATAATCAAATTTTAAAAGGACATCCAAGGACCCTTATTAATCCATACTTAAAATTACTCTTTTATCACCATTATATTTTTATTCTTCCATTCCAATCATCAATGTTCACTTATTACAATATCAAATAATTGTTAATATCATTTCTTAAAAGCCAAAAAAAAAATTTCATGCTTGAAAATGGAGAAAATCCAATTTAATTGTTACTTTTATCTTTGCCTAATTTTTAACAAATACTTTTCAATGTTAAAAAATTCCAACACCCATTCTTTTATATTCCTTAGGATATTTGAGCATTAAGATAAGGCATTTTTGGGTCCATCTGATCACTTTCACAAATATTTTATAGATTATCTACAATTGTGTCTCTATTCAAAATACAATGACGTAAAAACTTAACTTCTATTTTTAACCACCTTAATAACCTTATTTCCTTTCCAAACTTTACCTAAAAATATCTTATAATTAATGCTACCATCTTATAACATTAGTATGATTTGGGTCCTAAGATGTATTATTCATAATTTGAGTGGTATTATTCACGTACTTGCTCATTATCATTTTATTTAAATTCTAATGTTCACATTTATCATCAAAGTGTAAACATAAACTACTTAAACTTATGAACTCTTAATTAGTAGGGACAAAATCACTTTTTAGGGCTATAGGATTTCGTATTCATAATTTTGTTCATTTTCACTTGTTCGACCTCCAACCATCTTGATTTTCGTATGAAATTTTATCCATAACATACTTGTGACTTAGTCTTTTGATCATTTAGAAAATGTTGATCAAGTCCTGAAAGTCACTATTCATAACCTCGGGTGTCACTATTCACTATGGTAGGATTTTTAGGTGTTACATTTGTTCTCTTCTAAAAAGAATTTCATTCATGAAATTTGTAAATAATCTAACATACTTGCACACTAACTAGATACACTTACTCTATTTGTCAGAGCTTTATGTTCAATGTAGATTCCTTGTAACATATCCAACTTATAATGACTTATTCCATCATATAGTACTTAAGCTTATCACTTTTATTCATTCATCCCATATTATATTATTACTTCTATCACTTAAGATCAATCCTTTAAAAACTTCATTATCATATTATACCTCTAGTATATCCATAACTATTCAATTGTTTTTATCTTTATACATACA
>CANXYI010458024.1:0-12847 GCA_948208565.1 Hura crepitans
AAAGTCTTACAAATTTCATTACATGGTTATATAATCAAATACATATGTACATATAATTTTTCTTCCTCTTTGCTTATCATATAACACCTATTTCCTAGTTTCATCATATCTTATGCATTATAAATATCACAACTCATTATATCTGAATCATTTGAATAAATCATTATTTTTCATAATTATATATATGATTACTTTATTTTACATGTTTTGTTCTAGTGGTAGCTTTAGATAGTCCAAACATTCTGATTTAGTGATTGATCTAGGTAGTCAGACCCAATGATTTTATGGTTACTCTAAACAACCTAGATATTCTAATCTAGTGGTTGCTTTAGACAACCCAGACCTTTTGATCTAGAGGTTGCTTTAGATAGCCATGAAATTCACATATAACCAAATATTTCCTTCCATCATGCATTTCGCACACCAAATCTTACTTTCATTCATTAATTTAAGGTATTATACATGTATTCCAACATATACAACTATCACATCTCATTTTACACTAAGTTATTTATTTTAACATACACACACTATGCATTAAAACACACATTTCACACATAAAATTTTTATACACACATACTATAAGGGATAAACTTTCTCCAATAGCATCAAATAGCTCCTTAGAATATCCATAAAACTTTTTTTAATCTTTTCCTCTTACTTCCTCCTCATCTCCTCCAAAACATAACCTTAATCCATAATTAAAAATTCATAATAATTAAAATAGGCTTTAATTCTTGAAATCAACCTTATATTACTCTTATTGGAACCTAAATAAACTTTAGAAAAATATCAAACCTTTAAAATAGTCATTTACTTGAATGGGTGTCAATATTCACCATAACATAAAAACTCCCACTTTTTTCATAATAAATCATCCAATCAAACTTCTAGGACCATAATCATGCTTATAAACCTTAAACCTTATGTTTAGATATTGAATAGAGAGAAGAAAAGAAGGATTTTTACGCTAGAGAATTTTGAAAGCTTCTCTAGTGGAAGACACAATTTTCATAGAGGAGTGGATGTTGGTTTTTTAGTCTTTTCTAGCTAAAGTGATGAGCTTTTATACTCCTTTCCATCAAAAGCCAAGATTAACTCATTAAAATCCAATATCTGATGTTAAAATAAACCTACAAATATACCTTTTAAGCCACATTAATTATGTTATTCAATTTATTTCATCAATAATCACTTTTCATAATCCTAAATAATTATACAATATTATTTCTTAGATGTTCCAAAATATACATGCTTAAAAATCGAGAAAATCCTACCAAAAATAATACTTTTATCTTGAACAAAATTTTATAAAATACTTCCTAATGTTTAAAAATTCCAATACCTATACCATTATATTCCTTAGAATATTTTATCTTCATGATATGGCATTTTTGGGTTCCTTTTAGGACTCTTAAAATTATTTTATGATTCAGCTTTAACTTTGTTATATTCATAGTACAGTGTTGTAAAACACATAACATTCTATTTTTAACCTCTTTAATAACTTTATTTTCTTTCCAAACTTTACCTAAAAATATCTTATAAATAATCCTACCATCTTGTAATATTAATATATTTCAGGTCTCAAGAAGTACTATTCACTTTCAGGTGGTACTACTCACATACATGTTTGATGTCATTAGATTTTCTATTCAAAGGTTCTCTTTTCTTTCCCAAAATATAAACATATACTATTCAACTCATAAACTCTTAATCAATAAGGCTAGGAACCTTATTCTCTTATCTAAAGGCACTATTTAGGACTTCGTAATTTGCTATTCACAATTTTATTCGTTATCACTCGTTAGACAGCTAAGCATCCTTGTTTTCATATTAAAATTTACCTATAACATATTTAAAGCTTAAACTTTTGATGAGTAAGAAAAATATAGTCATTACTTGAAAGTTATTATTCATGATGCTCAATTGTTAGTATTCACAAATTTTGAAATTTTTAAGCATTGCCAATGAATTATTATTTAGGAATTAATTATGGGCTCAATGAGATTGAACCATAAGAGCCCTAATTAACTAGGACTCTAATTCATTGTGTATTGCTAATGTGTTTTGGAAACCCATAAGGTCACACACTTAAAGAATTGAAATAATTATTAAAGTATTTGATATTTCAATGATATGGGATATTATTAAAAGGATAAGAAATAAAAAAGAAAAAGAAAAATTAGGTATGGAGCCTAATAGACCCAATTTGACATTTTAAAGTGTTAAGAAGGGCTTAGGAATTGAAGGCCCAGTAAATAGTGTCTTTTAATCTAATTTTAAATAGACCCATTAAGGCTTAAGAAAACCATGAATCAAGCCTATGACTTATTTAAATTGAGGCCAAGAAGAGCCTTAAAAAGAAGCCTAGGATAGGCTTTACTATTTTATGTGCATTGACCCTATTACTGGGTTATGTACAATTGACAAAAAAAAGGCCCAATTCATTAGCCTACTTAAATGAGATGTTGGTAAGATTTAAAGGGTTAAAATCTTACCTAAAAAGGGTTATTTCAATATAAATAGTCTTTTTAAATCATCCACCATAGGCAACCACCAAATAGATAGAAAATTCACTCACTCTCTTTGTGAATTTTTAGATTCTCTTATTCTTCTTCTCCCTTCTAAATATCTTACTAGCACCTAGGTATTCATTCGTTCATCACATTAATTCTTATCTAGATACCTTAGAGATGTTTCTAGTGAGGATCATATGGTTTGCAATAACCCAATGAAGTGACCTGAAGAAAAGGAATCACTAAATAATAGATGATGGTAAAATTTCTATGTTAGTTAGTTTTTCTATTATCTATCATTTTGATATATTTAGATCCTTATTATCAATGATTAGTTTTGCATAAAAATTTTAATTTTTCACTAGGTTTGACTTGTGTGAAAGAAACACATTTATCATATTACATCGAGATTTGAGGTTTACCTTAAGATTTTAGAAGAAGTTGTATAATGCCTTAGGCACTTGATTTAGTTTTAGCATTATATTTCATATAAAAATTGATAGATAATCTAAGTGAGTCATTTAGTTAACTTATGTGCTTGATGACTTTGCATCAAGTTTTTTGTAATGCTTATGATAGAAGATGTTTTTTATAGGTGCTAGTAGATATGTTGATAAGTTGTGCTATAGAGTTCAAAGGGAGTTAGGATTGATACCTTTCCTCAGTAAAGTTTGCTTACAATAATAGTCATCATTTAAGCTTAGGCATGGCACCTTATGAAGCTCTATATAGGAGTAAGTGTAAAACTACTCTTTATTGGATTGAGCTGAGTGAGAACAAGATTATGAGAATAGACTTGATTACAGATGTTTAAAAATTGAAATTATGATTAGGAGAGACATATTAAAAGCCATATCAATCAAACAGAAGTCCTATATAGACTTGGAGCGAAAGGATATCGAGTATGAAGTTAGTGATAATGTTTTCTTTATTATATCATCAAGGAAAATGGTGCTTAGATTTGGAAAAAAAGGCAAGCTATGTTTGAGGTTTATTGGTCCATATAAGAGGATAGAGAGTGTTAGACTAACAACCTACAAAATAGCTTTACCACTAGAATTACAGTAGATATATAATGTCATCCATGTGTTGATGCTATAGAGATATAGATCAAACAATTCGCAGGTGTTAGCAACTAAAGAGGTTAAGATAAAACTAAATTTAACATACAAGGAAGAACCAATGATAATCCTAGAATGTAAAGTAAAAGAGTTGAGTAATAAGACAATTCCATTAATAAAGGTGTTATAGAGGCACTACAACATTGAAGAGGTAATATGGTAGAGTAAGGCTTAGATGAGGGAACAAAACCTTTAGCTTTTTAATTTAGGTTTAATTTTAAGGACAAAGGTCTTTTAAAATGGGAAGAAATGTAACATTCAAGAATTCAAGGGTTATGAATAGTACTTCTCGAGACTTGAATAATGCTTCCTAAGACTTGGGTTTATACTAATATAATTGGATGGAAGTATTATTTATACTATAATTATAAGAAAATTTTGAATTGAAAATAAAGTCATTAAGATTGTTAAAAATAGAAGTAAAGTTTTTATAACAACCTTTTAGGAATAGTAACATTGTTAGAGCTAAACTAATAATTATAGTTCCTCAAATTGACTCAGGAATGTCACAACCTAGTACTCAAGTATTCCATAGAGTCCAATAGGATTAAACATAGAATTTTTAAATATCAAGAGAATATTTTAAAAATTAAACAATGCTAAACATGTCATTTTAAGTCATTTTTTTTAGGTTTCTATGCACAATTCATAACGCTTGAGAATCCTATGGTTATGAATAGTACTTTTTGAGATATGAAAAGTGTTTCTTAAGACTTGAGTTTCACTATAGTGATTGAATCGAAGTATGAATCATAATATAAATTAGGTTAAAATTTGAAGTGGAAATAAAGTTATTAAGATGGTTAACAATAGAAGTAAAGTTTTTATGATAATGTCTTATGAATAGTAAGCTACTTAAAGATGAACCATAAAACATTGTATTTTTGCTCAAATTAGCCTAAGAATGGTGCAACTTGATACTCAAATATTCCAGATAATCCATTAGTATTTGAGTTTAAATTTTTAAACATCAAGAAGTATTTTCTAAAAATCAAGTAAAGCTTAAAGTATCAATTAAATTTTGCTTTAATTTTTTTTTAGTATTGTTTGTTCGGCCCTTTTAGGTCTCATTTTAAGATAGTTTATGAGACCTAAAATAGAGTCAATTAAGTTTTTAAATGGGTGGAATAAATTTTTTAAAAGAAAGAAAATAGAGTGGGTAATTTTGGAGCCACTACATCTTAGGGGATTAAATCATGGCCATTGGATTATGGGAAGTATAAAAGGGGGTCAAATCACTCTTATAGGTTAAACATGGAATTATTCTTCTTTCAAAAAAACCTTTTAAGCTAATGGCATTTTATTTCCACCCTAAACCACTTTATTTGCTTCTTTTCTCCTTTAAACACCTCAAAAACATTTAAGCTAATAATCAATGGTCCTTAAGCTTTCTCATAGTAGTTAGAGTTAAAATTGGTGTATTTAGAGTTTTAAGGGTTTGATAAATAGTAATCCCATTTGACTTAAGTGGTTTTTCTCAAACTTTATGTCCTAATAAGAGTTTTTTCAAGTTATTTTATGGATTGGAAGTTCAAGGATTTTACTATGGATTTTTAAGCATATATATGTTTTATGTTTGTAAAGAAAGGAAAAGCTAACAAGGGAAAGGGTAAAGAGAAGGCTTAAAAGATCTCGTTGGTGTTTTTAAGACTCTTTGTAAGTGTATATAATAGCTTATGTGCAATTATATGTGTTTTGATTCATCAGAGTGTGTATTATGTCACAAATGTGTATGTATGTGATAGGATTTGGTGTGTGATAGTTAGAGGTTATTGAATTAAATTGAATGCATATTTAATTAGTGATAAATGATGAATTAAAGTGATTTATTTATCTATTGTTAAAGACGCCAAAATTATGTGTGATGGGTGTATGGCAAAATGAGTCCCTTGTCACTTCGAGCTTAAGATATGGGTCTAAAATGTGAATTACATTACATGTATATGTGATTATGTGATAAATCAAAAATCTTATAAGGAAAAAACTTTAATTGGGTAGTAACTTAATGTGTATATGGCTGAACTCAAGTTATGGAAGTTAAAAGATGTGGGTGATATATAATTTATGTTTTTGGCATTTTAATTGATATGTAGGCAAGAATTGATGTAATTAAATGAATATGCATAAGAAATGGCATAATGAGCTAGTGTATAAATAGACAAGTGATGATTATTGAACTAAGGGAAGTAAAAAATAGAAATGATGAAGTGATTTTCATTAGTAGGCATATCGCATGTTTATCGCATGTTGTATACATAATATGGCCGAATAGTCTATTTGTAGTATGATCTCTTGTCTTTTTATGAAGTAATACCTTTTAGCCTAAGACATGCATTAGATGATGCTTAATGTATCCATGATAAAAATTGGCATGTAAAGAGGCTAAAACATATGTGATTTGAATTATGAGCCAAAGGTAATGAATGTCAAGATGCATCTAACTATGTTAAATATAAATATGAACTTAGTTGCCTATATAAATATAGATGAAATAATCTAAGTAGGTTAATCGGTCATCTAGGAAAATTACTAGCTACTCATGCACTTCGATGCTTAATTAAGGCCTTTGGGTAATAGCATATGACTTTTAAGGCCCTAATTTTGGTTTTTAGGTAATTACCATTGTGGTATTATTTGATGTATGATCTTCATAGTCCTTGTATAACCCTAGTGGTTCTCGATTATATATATTACTCGATATGGCCTCTATAGCCCCTCATTCTTATTATCAAATATCAGGATCTTGTCTATTAATTATGGGTAAAATCTTAATGAACAACTTGACTAAGAATAATTAAAAATGGTTAAAAGATCTTACAAAATTGATAATAGCTATGTATGTGATTAAATGTACTACATTGTATGAGTTTACCTAGTTAGTTTGTACTCATTATTTATATGTCATAAATGTTATAAATTGTTCATAATGTTATCATGAATGCACTTTGCTTGAGAGCATTTTAGCATATGTTATTGTATACACCACTAAGTTATCAAGCTTAGGGCATCATTTATTTTTTTGATACATAGGTCGAAGAGTAGGCTGAAGTTTTAAAGCCTCAACTCAGTAGTTAAAGATCAAGAGAAGATTCCTTTTTGAATATATGTTGTTTACTTATATATTATATGATTTAGCATGATAAAGCACTCATATGTGTATTGAAGGTTTAGGTCTTAGCATGTGTAATGTGATTTTGTAGCCTTTTATATAATGAAACATATATGTATGTAAATGGTTATGTTGTAAATGATTATTTTATAAATTGATTATTAGTATGCATAGTTTGATTCTACTATTAAATGATGTACGCTTGAGATGAAGTTTAGATGAGTTGTGTGAGATATAGAAGTGTTTTACTTACAAGTTACTATTTAGGCTAGTGTCACTGGATAGCCGTTATGTTATGGGATTTTTGACATGATAATAACTAATAGTATAACCATCAAAATGGTTTTTGTTAAATCATGTTTTTAAAGAGTTTGTATGCTAAAAAATTTTTCAAAAAGGTTATAAGTTTTATTGGTTGAAAGTAAAGTATATTAAGATATTTGTTATGTGTTACTCCTCATTCAGATCTGACAAGTGAGTTAGGTGAGAGGTGCCACATTTAGTGGTGCTGGAGCTCTGGCTTAAGAGTTCTTTGGTATATAAGGGTTTCATATGATTACTATAGGTCTATGATCATGTATC
This sequence comes from Hura crepitans, assembly GCA_948208565.1. Taxonomy (NCBI): domain Eukaryota; kingdom Viridiplantae; phylum Streptophyta; class Magnoliopsida; order Malpighiales; family Euphorbiaceae; genus Hura; species Hura crepitans. The sequence goes on from CANXYI010458024.1 coordinate 7,332, forward strand.
ACATAAGTATATGTTGCTGAGGCTTATAAGTGTTCTTTTCAAATAAATTAATGATGTGTAATTCTATGCCATAGGGTTATAGAGAAATGGTTAAATGTCATACACCTACCATGATTAATGAATCCACGAGGGTAGCATATTGGCGCTAAGTGTAGCTGGGTAGGCTACACACGCATAACTAACTTTACACCAGTAAATGGTTGAACTCTTTAGGTAATGTAAAGCCATTGCTACTCTACCCCCACCACTAATATAGCCATGACCTCCACAAGCTCTAAAAGACAAATATGGAAAGAGTGCAGAAAATAAGGGTAGTAGACTTTATTGGTGTAATGACATGAAAATCCTAGTTTATGAATAGTACTTCTCAAGAATAATAGTGTTTCGCAAAACCTTGGTCAAGTGATCTTATTGAATGGAAGTATTAGTCACAAAATAATTTTGGGCAAAATTTGGAGTCAATCTGAAGTCATTATGATGGTTAAAAATGAAAGAAAAGATTTTACGGTAGTGTCCTCTAAATAGTACCGTAAGCAAAAATAAACCGTAAAATAATTTAATTTTTGCTTAAAAAATATTGGGATAGATACAAGTTCGTACTTAAATATTCCAAATAATCTATTGGCATTGGAATTAGAATTTTTAAATATTAGGAAGTACTTTACTAAAATCAGGACCTGATAAAATACAATTTTTAATTTAATTTTTCTCAATTTTTGAACATAGGTTCCTAAGGATTAAAAGATCTTGAAAGGATGATTTTTTTGGCTAATTGGCATTAGGATTAAGGCTTTATAAGGGATTGGAATTATTAAAAGAGAGAATAAGGAAAATGGTGGCCATTAGATCATTAATGCAAGTAGCTTTAATTAAGATTAAGGATTTTACAACTTTTGTAGTAGCTTGTCATATAGTAAAAAAGATTTAGAAGATGAAAGAGAGGAGAGATAGTTTTTAAAAGAAGAGGTCTTTTGGCTAGGGATAAGCTAATTCAACCTCTACATCTAAGAAAAAGCCTAAAATTGAGAAGTCTTTGCCATAACATGGGTAGAGAAGAGATCTATGTAGGGTTCTCAATCTAGAACTAGAAAGTAGAAATGTTGTTGCTAGTGTACTAGCCTCCATAGTTAGGAGTTTATAGATACCTTAGTGTGTACACTACAATAGGAGGAATAAGGGTGAATGTTGGAAGACAATGACTGGAGTTTGCTAGAGATATAGCTCTAAAGATCATATAATGAGAGATTACCTAACTAGATCTACAAATTCAATTCAAGGAAGGGATAAAAAGTATATAGGTGATTGATTTATGGCTAGTTAGAGGGATAAGATAGCAAGTAGAGCTCCAGCCAAACATTATGCCATTCGAGGCAGAAAAGATACAAATTCATTAGACATAATAGTAGGTACTTTCAACCTCTTTGATTTACTTGTTTTATCACAAATAGTTTTAAGGTCTACACATTCTTATATTTGCACTATGCAAGCTTTAAATAGAGGGTTAGTGTCAGAAGACCTTGATATTGATATTATTGTTAGCAATGTGATAGGACAATATGTAGTTATGAACAAAGTGTATAAAGACTATCCTTTGTTAGTATAAAGACATTCTTTCTCAGCCAATCTCATTGAACTACCTTTCAAAGAGTTTAACCATATCTTAGGCATAAACTAGTTGTCTAAGTATCATGTAGCTATAGATTGTAGCAAGAAATGGATCACGCTTAAAGCTAGTGATGGGATATAAGTGATAGTTGTACGAGAGAGATTGGACTGTATGTCCATTAAGATTTATGCAATTCTTGCAAGAAGAATGATAAAGAAGGGTTGTCAAGCATTATTGGCTTATGTGATTGACACTAAAAAGGAAAAACTAGATGTAAGCTAGATACCTATTATACTAGAGTTTGAGGATGTTTTCCTAAATGAGTTACCTAGTTTGCCATCAGAACGGGAACTTGAATTTGGGATTGATATGTTACCCAACAAAGCACCAGTTTCTATAGCTCTATACTAAATGTCTCCTATAGAGTTAAAAGAGCTAAAGTTGCAGTTACAAGAGTTATTAGATAAGGATTTTATTAGGCCTAGTGTATCACTATAGGGAGCACAAGTTTTTTCTTGTCAAGACGAAGGATATCTCCTTAAAGCTTTATGTAGATTATAAAGAGTTGAATAAGGCCACTATCAAAAACAAATATCTATTGCCTTGGATTAATGACATTTTTTATCAACTCAGAGGTGTAGGTGTCTTTTCCAAGATAAATTAGAGATTAGGGTATGATCAATTAAGAGTGAAAGAAGTATATGTGCATAACACAACTTTTAAAACAAGATATGGCCATTATAAGTTTTTGGTAATGCCATTTAGCCTTATCAATGCACTAGCAGCATTTAAGGATCTAATGAATAGTATCTTTAGGCCATTCTTGGAATTGGTTATGGTGGTTTTTATTGATAACATTCTTATGTATTTAAAGAATTGGGATAATCATGAGAAGTATTTAAGAATTGTTCAAGAAAAGTTGAGAGATGAGAACCTCTATGCCAAACTCAGTAGGTGGGAGTTTTGCCTAAAGAAAATAACTTTTTTGGTTCATCTAACATCTACATAAGGAATTAGAGTGGATCCTAGGAAAATTGAAGCTATTATGGAATTAATGCCACCCAGGAACACTATAGAGATCAAAAATTTCTTGGGTTTGGCTAGTTACTATAAAAGATTTGCCAAGGGGCATTTTTTTTATTACTGCACCTATGACCCATCTTCTAAAAAAGAATGCCAAATCTATTTAGGATGACAAATGTCAAGAGAGTTTGATAAGCTTAAAGTGTAAATTGATTAAGGTTCTAACTCTAGTACAACTAGTATAAGGGAAAGAGTTCACAATCTATAGCAATACTTCTTTGAATGGGTTAGGATGTATGCTTATGTATGAAGACAAGGTTGTGGCCTATGCCTTGAGACAGTTGAAACCATATGAGATTAACTATTCGACACATGATTTAAATTTTTATAGCTATTGTGTTTGCTCTAAAGATATGGAGGAATTATTTTTATAGAGAGAAATGCTACATGTATATAGATCATAAGAGTCTGAAGTATGTTCCCACTTAGATGGAGGTAAATTTGAGGTAAAAGAGATGGATAGAGATAATCAAGAACTACGATTGCCTTATTAACTATCATCCTAGGAAAGCAATGCAGTGGTAGATGCCTTTAACGGGAAGTTTATATCAGCTTTGAAGGCCATGACTGCAAGTTTCAAGTTGGTTGATGATAGTGGTTTGATAGCTAAGCCTCAGATTAAGCCTAGTTTGTTCTAACAATTAAAAAAAGCCTTAAAAGGATGATCATAGCCTTATGAATGTTGTTAGCATGATTCAAGAGGGGAAGCCTATTGCATATGAAATCCAAGAAAATGGCTCTTTATATTATCATAATTGTATGTGTGTGCTAGATATAAAGGAGTTGAGAAAATAGATTTTGCAAAAAAGACTACACTGCACCCTATGTTATACATCTTGGTAGTACCAAAATGTATCAAGATTTGAAGATAGTTTATTGGTGGCCAGGCATGAAAAGAGACAAAGTTCAATATGTGACTAGATGCCTTACTTGCCAACAAGTGAAGGTAAAGCATCAAGTTCCATCTAGATTACTTAATCCTATAGTAATACCAAAATGGAAATGGGATAGAGTCACTATGGATTTTGTGGTTGGGTTACCAAAGATAAGAAGTAAGTGTGATTTAGTATAGGTTATGGTTAATAGATTAACCAAGTCAACACACTTCATACCTATGAGGATGGATTATTCCTTAAGTTGGTAGAGTTATATATTAATGAGATTTTTCGATTGCATGGTGTGCCATCATCCATTATTTTTTATCAATATCCAAGGTTTACATTAAGGTTTTAGGAAAAGCTTTATAATTCATTAGGTACTTGACTCAATTTTAGTATGGCTTTTTATCTACTAACAAACGGTTAATCATAAATGATTAAACAAGTTCTTGAAGACATGCTAAGAAGTTGTGCTATTATGTTCAAGGGAAGCTAGGAGCATTATCTATCTTTGGTAAAGTTTGCCTATAATAATAATCATCAATTAAGTTTAGGCATGGCTCTTTATTAAGCCTTATATAGTCAAAGATGTTGAACTCCTTTGTGTTAGAGTGAACTTAATAAGAACAAGCTTATAGGGCCAAATTTGGTTCAGGATGCTAAGGAAAAAGTGAAGATCATGAGAAAAAGGTGTAAGGCAGCTTCTGATAGATAGAAGTCTTATGTAGAATTAAAAAAGAGAGATATTCAATATGAAATTAAGGATAAAGTTTTTCACAAAGTATCTACTTGGAAGAAGGTATTGAGATTTGGCAACATGGGTAAGCTGAGTGTACGATTCATTAGACCAAATGAAATAATTGAATGTGTGGGACCATTAGCCTATAGGCTAGATTTATCTTGTGAGCTACAATATATACATGAAGTTTCTAACTTTTATATACTTAAGAGATATAGATAAGACCTATCTCATGTGTTGTCAACTGAGGAGGTGGAGATACAACTAGACTTATCGTAAGAAGAAGAGCTAGTAAAAATCTTAGCTCAAGAATTTAAAGAGCTATAAAATAAAATCGTGCTATTATTGAAAGTGTTATAGCAACATCATGGCATGGAAAAAGCAACTAGGGAAAGTAAAGCACAAATGAAAGAGTAATATCTACATTTGTTTGAACTTGGTAATTTTAAGGATGTAATTCTTTTAAGAGGGGAAAAATGTAATGCCTCAAAAATCTTGATTTATGAATAGTATTTCTAAAAACTCGAGTCACAATAATCTTACTGATTAGAAGTATTAGTCATAAAATAATTTAGGCAAAATTTAGAGTCAATATAATGTCATTAAGATGGTTAAAAATGAAAGAAATGATTTTATCGCATTGTCCTATAGATAGTGCTGTAGGCAAAGTTGAACTATAAAATAATTCAATTTTTGCTCAAAAAATTTTGGGATCTATACAACCTGATACTTAAATATTCCAAATAGTCTATTGACATTGGAATTGGAATTTTTAAATATTAGGATGTATTTTAACTAAAATTGGGAACCAATAAAATACAATTTTTAATTTTTTTCTCCACTATTGAACACAAGTTCCTTGATTAATAAATCTTAAAAGGATGATTTTACAGGCTAATTGGAGATAGGATTAAAGGTGTATAAGGGATTGTAATTATTGAAGAAGAGAGTAATGAAAATGGTGGCCATTAGATCATAAGTGATCTAATCTTGACTATCCATTTATTTTGACCGAGTTAAAGTGAAAGAAATAAGCTTAAAAAGGGGTAAAATAAGGCTAGAGGAAGCCAAACTTAGTCTTCTTCTTCCTCATTATTATTGCCACAATTAAAAAAGGGAAAATAGTTTTCTCTTCTTTCAACCCTTCATCCCACCACTAATCTCTCTCATCTAACACACCAATCTACCCCTCTATCACTCTTAAAAGCTA
>CANXYI010458073.1:0-21918 GCA_948208565.1 Hura crepitans
AGGGATCCTTTGTAGTAAGCCGAATTGACACTAAACCCGAAAAGCAATATAGAAGGTAGCATGCCTTAACCTAATCAAAGGAACACAGCTAGCATGGCAGGAGAGAGGAAAATGGGTGATTTTCCACCAAGGACATCTTCATCATATTGTGATAACAGTACTAAGCCATACAGTCCACTAGTCATATGAATCACGCCTTGTTATGAGCCTCCTCTCATAATAATGATTCGGCGCATATTTCACCTAAAGCCTTTTGGGTGGAGGAATAAGTAACCCCTAATTTCTCCTATAACCAAAGCTGTAAAGAAAAGTCATTAGGTTGGAAAATCCATAAAAGACCACCTAAGCAAAAATTGGGCAAACCCACTTATGCAAAAACTTTTATAGGCATACTAGGCAAAAATTAGAGTTAAAGAAAATAAAAGTTAGAGAGAAAACCCATAACGGGCTATTTACAAATACCTATAAGATGAGCGGACTCCCAGTAACAAAATCAATATCCCATTTCTTTAGAGCATCCAATCCTCGAATGGTTTTAGCCAGTAAAACACCAAAAGGGTTACAGCCAGAGTATATTTAAGTTAGAAGCTAAAGAGCCTTAAAATCATAAGACTCATCCTTGGAAGTAACTATAAGCCAATTGCCAAGCATAGTAATATGCACTTTGCCCATTCTATAAAATTAATAGGAAATTAGTGAGCATGGTCTAAAACTGCTCGCAAGGAAATTGGACTAACACTCAGCACCACCTTTTAAGCAACAACGGGAGAAAGGCCTAAAGTAAGGATAATGTCCATGGAATAATGGTCCCTAAAAGAAGGCAAAGCTAAAGGACCATTTAGAGTGATTTTATAGTCCAAAATAGCAACAAACTCTTCTAAAGTTGGGGTAATCTCTTCTTGATTAAAAAGGAACACATAAAAAATGGGGTCTTAATATTGCACAGTTGCATTTAGAGAATTGTGATCAATACATACTTTCCTCAAGAACCTAAGGGAAGAAAAGCAAGCAAGGGTGAGAGAAGTCTAAGAGACCTTTGGTTCCAAAATCTTAGACAAATTCTAGCAAAAGGAGGACATAATGTGAGCATGGCATGAAAGATGAATAGTGGGGTATTTATAGGCTAAAATCCCACCATTCCTTCTCCAATCAGGATTAGGAATTCAAAAAACATTAGGAGGTCTACACAGACCTTGTAATATATAAAGATGGTGTCCTAGTCTGCATGGACCAAGGAAGTATGTTTACGGCATTATAAACCTCTTGTTCATGATTCGGTGTGGTTAATGTCCGTATGAACCAGCACATCTTAGGTCTGCACAAACTAAAACATCTTAGGTCTGCACGAACTAGAATATTTTAGGTCCACATAGACTAATATATTTTAAAACTTCACAGACTAGTACATTTTAGGTCCACATGAATTCATTGTAAAGGATGGATTGTAATGGGTGATAAAGACTAGTACATTTTTGAACTTTACAGACTAGTACATTTTAGGTTCACATGGATTCATTATAGACGATGGATTGTAATAGGTGATAAAAAAAAACCAATTCATGTACTCTTTTATAGATAAACAAACTTAAATGGTGAATGTATCTCAAAGTAAAGTTGAAATTGTATATATACAAAATCAGAAGTTTAAAGAAAAAGGAAATAAAGGGGTAGAGCAATTTATATTCCAAAATAAATACAAAAAAAGAAAAATAGTGATATCCGTCATATTCTTTAGCATCGTCCTCTTCCTCCATGTTTTCATTATTATAGGAGTTCACTAGCTTCTCTGCAACCTTGAAGGCCCTCACCTTCCTTCGGGATTCACAAAGGGCAGCAACCCTCTTTGATAATTCACTGTGCAAAAGAGTGGAGGATTAATGCATAACATACATAACATACAAAATTGCATAAATTTAACCATGGTAGAAAAATCGCTCACAGTAAGGACTTAGGTTTCATCAATCATGGCTCTTCTAAAGGCCTTTACCACACTAGCAATCCTCTCTACTTGAGCTCTCTTCACTTGGTAAAAAACAAAACAAAAGTGACACTTTAAATACAAACAGTGCAAACAATCAATGAAAGTTCATACCAATGTAGTGTTTTTCTAGCTCAAAGGGAACTAGCCAATTCTCCCTTATACAAAGACAAATAGAAGATAGCTCCCTATCAATGCCATAATGTATGTAACTTAGCTTAGGGATATTAGTCATACTGCCAATGACCTCATTAGGCAATGAGGGGAAAACAATAGATGGACTAAGAACTCCACCACGTGCATGAGGTGGCGAGAACTGAGAACTAGGGGAACTAGGGCCAGTTCTTAATCATTTTTGTGACGAAGAGGGGCTAGCCCCAAGAGCAGCAATAGGCTACAACACAACACATAGATAACAAATAATTTCTAAAATGGATTGAGGGTTAAGCAATTCACATAAGTAGCAGGAGGTCCAAATGTATGAGGAACTCATGAGAGCAAATGAGTGGAGGCCCAAGAAGGGTAGTTCTTTTCAACATCTTCTATTAGTGTGTCCTTTAGGATCCTTGCCATCATGCTCTGCACAAATTCTAGGTCATCTATATACCTCCTGAATAGATTGAGTCACAAAGATTCTGAGGAACATGGCAAGCATCAGACCCCATATGCCAATTCATAATTCTCACTCCCAATAACTAGTAGTAAGCTTTAGAGTGGTCAGTAAGATATGGCAGGAGGATAATTCTCTAATATAGCACATAAAAGTTAGAAATTCCTTAATTAGAAAAACCTACCAAACCAAATAACCTGCAAAGGTAGGTATTAATTATAGCAACATAAATCACTAATGATGAATTTTTCATATATAGAAGATACTCATATAAGTCTAAGCCCTAGGACTGAGGTAGTGGTGATGTTGTATCAATGAAGGTGCATTCCAAGGGCTTGAAGATGGTCGAACCCACTTATCCATTACTGGGTACCGATAAAGCATGTCCGGTTCATAAGGACAGGCTAATAGATGAAGCTCATATGCCAATACCTACAACAAGAAGAAAAGAACAAAGATAAAGTGATGAAAAGGCTGCATGTGAAAAGAAAAGTATTAGAATGAGTCACTTACTAGCACACCAAACACAAAGCCTTAAACAAACCGATGGCTCTTCTTAGTACGAATAGCCATATCAAAGCTTCAAAACACCAATATGAGAGATGAGTAGCACCTATTCTAAGAACCAATGTTATCAACTTCCTCTAAGATAGGGAGAAAAATCCAGCTTATAGTACCATTGGCATTAGCGAAAAGTGTGGTACCTAGCAAATAAAGAATGAAGCAACGAGTGTATTAGTCGACTTCCAGTTGACTAGAAAAGGCCTCATCTGCCCATTTCTCATACAAATTGGTGCATCAAATGCTCTTAGCATGATCTTAAGGAATAAAGCCTAGTAATTCCCTCACTTCTTGTAGTTGGAGTGAAGGATGGTGATAATAGGCATCGAATGCAATAGCAAGTCTAGTGCATGGCACCTTAGTGATAAAGGCATAGTCAAAGGGCGTTATGGTTATCTCTCATAAGGCCAAGTGAAAAGTATGCATAGTGTCCATCCATTAGTCTACTAGTGCTCTTAAAGCCTATAAATCATGATGGAAGTCTCCACCAATAAGATGGTCTAGAAAATGTTTGAAATCTTATAGCTTTGACCGTATTTTTCATCGGCACAGGCATAGTAGAATACCATTGTTAAGGTCCAAAAAGAGTACCCTAACATTTAAGATGTGTTTACAAAAAAGGACGCAAGGAGATAAGTGTCCACACAGACTAACATATTAAAAATAGGTCCACACAGACCATAAAAGGAAGAGCTATAATAGGTCTGTAAAAATTACAAGTATAATCACTATGAGGTCTACCCGGACAGAAATTTACAAAGATATAGCTCCGTACAAACCACATTCACAAGCAGATATAAGTTCACATAGGCATATAGTGATTATCAATAAGTCTGCATTAACTTCTTAGACTATCACATACAGAACAATCTTATATCACATCCTAATGATGTCAGAGTGAACAATTATAGGATTAACTCAATGTCTAATCCAACACTTTCAAGATCAACAACTCAGTGTCTAATCTAACATTTTTAGGATCAACCTAGAGTTCAATCCTGAAACTTGAATTCAACCTCATAAGCTAATCCACACCCTCAAATTTAGCTTTATAAGCCAATCTACAGCCTCGAATTCAACCCTATAAGCCAATCCATTTCTTCAGGTTCAGCTCAATAAGCTAATCCATTACTTCGAGTTTAGTCTCATAAGCCAATCCAATACTTTAGGTTCAACCTTATAAGCCAATCAAAAATCTATGCCAAAGGGTAGTCAACAATGGTCAAATTAAAAGAAGCAAGCAAGGTAGTCAACAATGGTCAAATTAAAAGAAGCAAGCATTCGCATTCGGTGTAGCTTCATGATAGGTAAGCATTCTTGACTCATGTGCTTTGATATGCACTGTTGATACACAACACACACGAAAGTGGGGATAACTATAGACACCTCAATCCTAACCCATGATGATAGCTAGAGATAGGCTCCCAAGCAATGGCACAAGCCTTTTAGAGATAGGTCCACATGAACCTATTAGATAATGTTTGTATGGACCAAATACTAAATTGGCCTAATACTTAGCCCATAAAGCCCACGGACTGGCATACTTAAACATAGTCCACACGGACAAATGCGAACAAGTCCATATAGACTTGTCGACAAAAAAAGCCTTCCAAAAATGGAATTCTTCCTATTTAGATTAGGATTTAGAATCCCATTAACCTCTTTTTGGATGAGAAAGACCTTAAACCTAAGCCCATAAATATTTCTATGAAACCAAGGGAAAAGGGGGGCTGACAAGTCTATTCTCTTAGCATATACATGATATTCCAGCATTCTTGAGAAAAAATCCAAAATGGAAATACATTAACTTAACCCACTAGCTTTATAAAAATATTTCTTCCCAAGTTTCCATACTCTTGTGCCATTGCTTAGAGCATATATTCATTTAGGTAATAGCTGAGGTCCATTATATGTTTCATATTGCTTTCATAGGCTCATGATCACCAAAGGTTGGTTATAAGTGAGGCAACACTATGTTATTCCCTCTTTAGATCATAAAGAGTAAGCCATTGTCATGAGAGATTTTATAGTGTATTATTCATCATTGTCATGTTATGTTCATGCTATTATGTTAACTTGTATTAAACGGACTTGATTATGAGCATGATAAGGTCCGTATGGACTTATATTTATTATATGAATCTGATCAATTAGTCTGCGCATACTTATATCTAATAAGTATGATTTAGTGTTTCATATTTCCTATTATAAGCAATGTGATCTTGTTCATTTACATGCATTAACATGATTATATTATGCATAAAAATGTACACTAGCATGTAAAGAAGTATCATGTGCTCTACATGGACTCTCTGTCACAAAGGCTATAGTCTATATGAATTACGAGTGATAAATTATACTATTATTTTATTTTAGTTTGCCTTATTTATGCAAGCAATTATTCTTAATTCACAAGCTTTAAATGTGTTTATATCTTTATTCTTTATATGTCTTCTTCATGTGCTTTTGATATGACATTATTTGACTTGTTATCTTTTAAATTGCAATTTATTTTGCTCATTGTACCAGGAGTCTGGGTGGACATGACCTTTTCATAAGGATAGTCCACACGAACTAAATCTAGAGCCGTATGAAGTCCACATAGACTAAGCAACACTGAGGCGGGACCTTTTTAATGTCTTGTTTTATTTCTTTTGGTTATGTACTTATGATGTCTTTTGGTCAATTTTGGGTTCTAATAGTTAGTTAATCAACTTATTTTACACATTAATTGCTCTAATTTCATACAAAATGATTTTTCCACCTAATTAATTAGTGTTTTCATACTAAAACTATTTTGAGGTTTTCCTTAATCAAAAGTCACAATGACCACAAAAATGTGTTTTAATAAAGGCCAATCTCCTAGTGATGGGGGTTGGGCAATTACTACAAATTCGTATGGAATTACGGGTAATTGTCAAGCCACATTGCAATCAATTAATAATCTAGTTTCTAAATCTATAATTTATAGAATAATACAGTTGTACCTTTTAATTTCTGCAGTTTACTGATATGAATATTTAAATATAATGCATGCTTGATTGATACGGGACTGATAGACATTACAATATACATGGACAACATATTATAAGGGCATAAATAAGATCTAAAATTCTAAATCTTTCTTGTATAAAAAATTAGAGGTCCTAGTGTAGAGGCCAGGTGGCAACTCCACTAACCATTCTTGTCCCCAACAAAAATATCATAATCTCTACAACTAGTCATAAAACTTTGACAGGCTAGAAAATGAGAAAAAGCAATTAATTAAAAATTTTAGAAGAACTAATAAATCATTTTAGGCTAAGAACTAGTGAATAGGAACCTTTAATGAGTTTGTTCAGGGTTAGCTCTAGGATGTGCCTAGATAGACCTAAAAATACCACACCCTGAAGCTCAAAATTTCTAAGGAGTTCATTAGTGAAGGAATTTTAATTTTCTGAGGTCGTTTGATAATTATTCAAAAATTTTCATTTACGCAAGTGAATAGTAACCATAGTTGTCATTGGAATCTTGGCTTGAGATTTTATGGGGCCCTTAATAGGCATTATTAAGGATTTTTTGCACTAAAATGATTATTTTTAAAGTTTTAGAAAAATTATTATAAATTTTTAAAGTTTAAAGAGAAATTGAATTAATTTGAGCTGTTAGATTGCCATATGGCATGATCTAACCACTGCACCCAACTAATTTAAATACCCCTACATATGTGAAGATATAACATATGCAAAGAACATCCTTAACCTCCCTCTCCCACACACCATAGCTGATGCCATTATCCCTTAGTGTCTTTACCATTTTTTCTTCATTCCTCCTGTATATCACAACCAAATCTCATGAAACATATATGAAACAACACCTCCATAATCTTTAAAATTCATTCCAAGCAATAGAATTGAGAAATATTTCTTCAATTAGGAGATTTGATGATGGAGTGAATAGTGGTCATTTTGATTGTAAGTGGATTTTTCTTATTTTTTATTTTTATTCTAGATATCAGTGATGATTCTACAAAAAACTGTGTTGATAAATTTTAATTTGGAGGTACATAGAATTTTTTTGAATTTTTCTATAGTTCAAATGTATATGTTTTTGGACAAAGAAGAAAAATTGAGGAAGATAGGCATTCAGGGCCATAGAGTGGTAGAGAAAGGTATTTTCTATAACACCCCTTACTGGATTCTCGAAGAAACCTAGTAAGCGACGCACTTCCCATTAGGTCACCCTCCTTAAATTGCTCCCACGATTCACTCATTTAACTTTTTACTTATTCTGTACCATTCAATTCTATCGGACTCCAAATTTAGTTATGTTTCTTCTTATAGTACATTTAGGTTCATGTCAATATGTTTATGCCAAAATAGAACCATTTTAATTCAGTTAGATTTTTCCTAAAATCTGGCAGCATAACGGCTGTCCAGGTGACTAGCCCAAAATTTCTAACCTATAAAACTCTTCTATAACATATACATACATCTCTTTGAACCTTTGGTCCCTAGGTATCAACCTAACATTGCTAAACTATCACACAGCAACACAGGCCTCAAGCCATAATCAAGAGAAAATCACCAAGTAGAGCCTTAGGTTCGTATATCATTAGCACAAACCATACATTCATAAAAGGATTGAAAACTAGTAAATTACATCATAGTCAGCATTCATATTATTACATCATGTGTTCCTTATATATACCACTCCCATTCCCCACCTAAGTACATAAAGTGCGAAAGTATAAAAAATGTGTATTATCAACTTTTTGTCAAATAACCTCTGAACTTCAATGCATGCTTTACGAGACTACATCTTTGTTCTGGTTACCCATGCACCAAAATTGGTACGCTGAGTATATAATACTCAGTGTTGAATTCAAGCATTTAAAATATGTCTAGCAATGTATTCAAACATATGCTATTATATTCTTTTTTTATTTCTACCTATAAGTAGAATCTAGATTACTACCATGCAAAATTACCAAATTGCCCCTATAGGTGTTACTGATGGTATATTATTCAATCAATCATCTTAACTCATGTAGATTATAGTTTTAAGATCATCATTGACAATTTCATGCATAATCTCTAATAACCAAGCTTATAATTATTACCCAGGAAAAAATTACCAAAATGCCCTCGTATTATTTTCCACCTAGCCATATGTAAATTGTATTAATCTTATTTAATTCATCTCAGTAAGCCCATCTAAAGAGACAATACTGACAGACACTGGATCTAGAGGGAATAACATAATGTAGTGGTCCACATTCTGGACCCTGACTGCTGCACCAACCTAATTAAGTTCTAACACCCAAGGTACAAATAATGAGGTATGGTCTGTCAGCAGACTGGTTTGTCAACAGACTAGTGTGGTGGCCTCTGGGACCTTTGCTACTTTACTAGCATTATTTTAAAGATATGAGATAATGTGACTGTGTCTACCCAGCAGACTAGTCTGTCTAACAGATAAGTGTAGTAGCCCTTCAGGACCTGCCTCGTTGCACTAACAAAAGTTAATACTGGCATCAAGTGGCAGGTGAAAAAGTTTGTCTATCCAATAGGCTAGTATAGTGGCCTCAATGTGGAACTAAGCCGTTATACCAGTCCTATCTAAAATATAGACAATGTAGTAACTGCTAAAAATCCCTAAGTTAATCAGTTAACTCATCCAATGGGTGTATAACTAATAGCCTACTTAACCTCAATTTAAGTCCATTTCTTTACTGATCAACTTTTTATAATATTCCTAACTCAAAAATAGACAGTTATCAATTTTATCACATAATCAAATTTTAGCCCAAACAGTTACGGACCCTACTAGATAGTTTCGAGTCACTTTTATGGCAGTATTTTTAGGCACTATCCTAACCAATATTTAAGTTATAAATTCCTTGATTTTATTTCACATTGAGTTATCATTTATTATCCTTTTGTTGTCTAGGTGAATTATAGGTTCAAGTAATGGTCATTTTAGGACAGTTATAGGTCATTTTCTTACTTTGCAACAAGCAATTTAAGGCTCATTTCATCTTATTTTTTAGTGCAGTTTTCAACATTTTTTTCATACAATGATAGGCCTAAAGCCAACAACACTTAGGCCACTTAAAAGGCTAAAACATAGGATTACATGCCACTATAAATGATCACACCATAATAGCCATTTTAGGAACATAATTCATTTATATGCCACAACCTTTAAAGGCAAATACAAGCCACTTTTTATACCTTATTACTAGCCAAATTTAAGCCCATTTTACAAATCATCTTTCATGCCATTTCTTGACTACATATCATGCCATTTTAAGGTATACATTAACTAAGTTAATGCCAAAATAATTTACACCAATATAGCTCACATAAGTATATCATTTTAGGCATACTCATTACATACATGTTCTATCACTTTCTTACCTATTCACACTAGTGTAGCGCTCGGATTTAACCAATCTCTAGCCATGTTCAAGCATTTCTATGATAGTTATCACATAATCCACCTTGCACCTATTGCTTAAACACAAGCATAGTATGACACCCCCTATTGGATTTTCGAAGAAACCCAATAAGTGGTGCACTTCCCGTTAAGACACCCATCCTAACTTCTCCTATGGTCATTCATTTAACTTTTACCTACACTGCATTAATCAGTTCGATTTGACTCCAAACTTAGTCCTATCCATTTCAATAGTCCATTTAGGTTCATGCTATCATGTTTGTACTATTATAGAAGGATTACAACACCTTAAGGTATTTCCTAAAAATTCGGCAGCATAACAGTTGTTTGGATCTTTATCCAAAAATTTTCTTTAACCTGTAAACACTTCTATAACACTTATCACATCTCTTGGACCCTTTTGGTCTTCTAGATATCAACCTATCATTATCATCTATCACATAGCAATAACAGGCCTCATGCCACAATTAAGAAATCACATAGAGCCTCATGCTCACAATACATCCATACAAGGCATACATACACACAAGGATTAACAACTGATTTTATACAACATAGTTTGTCTATACAAACATTTAATTATAACCTGTCCCTTATATAAATCATACCCAATTTTCTCACCTAAGTACATAGAGTGCAAAAACCATACAAGTTTATATTATCAACCTTCTCAAAATTAACCTCTGAACTCCCTACACACTTTACAAGGTGACATACTTGTACTTGGTACTTGCGCAATGAAATAGGTACGTTGAGGATAAAATACTCAATTGTGAATTCAAACATTAAAAACATGTCTAGTAGTTATATCCATGCATCATATTCTTATTTTTGTCTAGTTCCATTATCCAAGTTCAACTTAAGTACTAACATGCAAAATTACCATTTTACCCCTTAGATGTTTATGTTTGTAAAGTTATTCAATTGATCATTACAACTCATATAATATATGTTTTGGATCATTATTAATCATTTTATGCATAAACTATACCATTTTAAGCCTTTACACACTATCAGTGGAAAATTACAAAAATGCCCTGTGTCATATTTTGCATATTAGCATCACTTATCATACATACATCTTAAACATTACCACACCAACATTCACATACATATATATACCATGTATCATACATGCCATGGCACTATACATGCCTTACATGTCTCGGCCATAGTGAAATCACCACACACTCATACATACATCCCTATTCTTACATTCCATATCACTAATTCTTACATCAAGTATTACATAGGACCATTAAAACAAACCATACACATTCATAAATTTGACATAACTCTCGGCTACACATACCATCCATGCCAACATGTATTCTTCCATCAATTTACAAGAAATTCCATTAAATACTAACCCCAAACTCATTAATTCATACCTTAAGCACCTTAAACACACATCAAGCATCATTAACATACCCTAAGCACCATGAATACCTCTCGGCTACTATATGTTTGGCATCCATATTACCTCTTTTCATCAAGTAACCATACAATTTACAAATCAATCAAATATATACCACTATATGTCAAAACATCTACCTTTCTAAGCTAGTTTACATGCTTAACTCATTCTTAAACCCAAAGATAGGCTACTAAAATTTTAAGGGCATGAAGTGAATGACTGAATTCACTTGCCTCATACTTCAAAAAAGGAAGAATCCATACCTCAAGCCTCTCAAAGCTCACTTCTAGCCTACTATGTCCTTTTCTCCTCCCTTTTTCAAGCTTCTTTTTGGTTCAAAACACCACAAAAGTAATAGAAGTCCACTCCTATAGATGTTAACTCACATGACTAATTACAGCCAGCAAAACCAAGTAAAAACTCAAAAAACCATAAAAAAGCTCACCTTGGCTACTTGCTGGATAGCTTCTATCTAAGAAACTTTGGGGATTTTTAGTTTCTTCTTGGAAGCTCCTTGTACTGTAATTATTTTTTCTATAACTCTCTAAGACATCAAAATAATTTTTAGTAAGCAAAAACACTAGAATTAAGCTAAAAAAGATGATGAAAATGGTGGTGCAAGGTAAGGATGGCATGGGTTCTTCTCCTGGCAGCCAAGGAGAAATGTATTTTGTTTAAGTGGAAAAGTCCACTAGTCTTGCAACTTGTCAATGGCCCTAAGCCAACCGGTAAGTGTGTGGGTGGGTTCATAGTGGCCTAAGCCATCCTGACACATCTTAATTTTTTGGCAAAATTTGAAAATTCATATAGACCTTAAAAAATTACAACATTTATTTTAAAATTCTTATTTTAATCCCTTTACATGCTCATAAATTTTTGCGGCCAAATTTCATCAATAGGGTAATTTTTAGACTGCCCCGATTTGTGTTCAAACCTTAAAAATTATGAGAATTTGCAAATGACCGTAGAATTCAAAATTCTTTCACCAATGGATTCAGTGGAATTTTTTAGCTTCAAGGTCTGCTATTTTTGGGTCCGTCCGGGCATATCCCGAGTCATTCCCGACTCGTAAGATTTTTATCGCCCAGAAGGGTAGCTTATAGTCGAACATTAATTATTGGCTCTGCTAAAGTTTTAAAATTTGCCTTTTTCATCAAATTAAAGCCCCTCAAAGTTTCATGACAAATGTCACTGCTTTGGTTTACGTGTAAGTGACTCAGCACCCCGAGCACACTTATTAGACCTAGTGGCATTATTCACAAAGCCTTGAAACATGAGCATTACACATACTCATACAAGCACACTGCCATGCCAATTTAAGTACTTACCCATGGCACATGCCTCGATCACCATTAGGTTTCTTGTCTTCCATGCATTAACCAATCTCATAACATGTGATATCATTAATTCATACATTCAAGGCCTAATATACATGTATTGTCAACCTCAAACACTAATTAGAACCACTACATCAAGCCATACACATTCCTAAGCATGAGACAAGCTCTCAACCACTCACTCACCTCATGCCCAACATGCACCTTCTCATACATTCACAAGGAATTTCTATTACATACCAATATCAAAACCATTATAAAACACACATTAAGCATCATAACATGCATCAAGCATCATAAACACCTATCGACTATGAAGATTTTGACACTAATTCCAATTTATTTTTATCAAATAACCATCCAATTCATATGCCATTAAACTATATACTACCATACATCAATGCAACTACCTTTCCATGCTAGTTTATGTGCTTAATCCATTCTCAAACCTAAAGAAAAGCTACTGAATTTCAAGAGCATGAAGTGAATACTTGAATTCACTTACCTAACACTAATGAAAGGAAGATTCTTACACTTTAAGCCTTCAAAAATAATACTTCCAACCTGCCACAGCCCACTTATCCTCCTTTCTTCAAGCTTCTTTTTGCCTTAATTCACCTTAAAAGCAATCAAAAAACATCCCCATAGATGTTAGGCACCTTACACACCCAAATCTAACAAGAAAATATCAAGAGAAAACCCATGAAAGCATAAGAAACTCACCTTAGATTGCTTACTAGAATGGCCTCTCAATAGCAAACTTTGAGGATTTTTAATTTATTCTTAAAGACTCCTTTTTTTATGATTCCTTTTCCCTCAATTCCCTAATGTCATTGAATGAATATAAGTTAGAAGAATTTTCAGAAATAGGATGAGGATGATGGTGAAAGTGGGGAGTAAAGCTGAAGATGGCATCGATTTATGCTAGCAAAAAAGGGAAAGAATTCTTTTTGTTTAAGTGGAAAAGTCCATTTTTTAATCACTTTCGCCACTTGGCATGGGCTTTAGGCCAAATGTCTTGGTGTGGGTGGGTTTACAACCACCCGAACCATCCTAAAACAGCTTGATTTTTTGGCAAATTTTAAAAATTCACCAAAATTCACATAAACCTAAAAAAATTACACCGTTTATTTTTAAATTCATATTCTAATCCCCTCTACATGCTCGTAAATTTTTACGGCCAAATTCTATTGATATGACAATTTTTAGAATGCCTCAATTTGTATGCCAACCTAAAAAATTATAAAAATTTGCAAATAACCTCGGATTTCAAAAATTCTTTCACCAGTGGACTCAGTGGAATTTTTAAGCATCAGAGTTCAATATTTTTGGGTCCGTCTGGGCATATCCCGAGTCATTCCTGACCTAAAAAATTTTTATTGCATAGAGGGGTAGCTTACAATCGAAATAAATTATTGGTTCTGCTAAATTTTTAAAATTTTCCTTTTTCATCAATTTAAAGCCCTTAAAGTTTCATGACTAGTGCCGTTACCTCGATTTACATGCAAGTGACCCGACACCCTAGGCACACTTCTCAAACCTAGTGGCACTATTCATAGAGCCTCAAAATATGGGCATTACATTTTCACACCCTAGGTATTTGGATTTGATGTAATTCATGCATGTCATGATGTGTGCATATGTATATGAGCATGTAAGTGTGTATGGAAGTGGTAGTTTATGTATGTTTAATGTGAATTGATTATGTGATTATATTGGCCTGATGGAATAAACATTATGTGCATGAATTTCATGGAAAAAAAATAAGTGTAGGGTGTGATCTTGAGATGGTCGAATGGTATGCATGGTAATAACGTGATGTGTGAATGTGTGTAAGACATGTTGATAATGCAATTGGCTCAGAAATGAGGTGTAAAATATGGTGATAGCATAAATTTGAAGAAAAAAAATTTATGGGTAGTACTTTCATACCTTGTGAATTAAAATATGACTTATTGTGTTAAGTAAATTAGTGCATGGAAATAACCATGTCTAGTTGAGTAAAATGGCATATCATGATTGAAAAGAAATGTATGAATTAGGTGACACAATACAAGTGGCAATAAAGATAAGCAACATTGTTAACGGTAATAATGTATGGTAGGCATAATGTGAACCATTATGGTAAGGGAGTAAAATAATTAATGATGATAATATGGGAAGTGAGATTTTGAAATTGACCAAATGAATAGTGTTTTTTGTAAAGTGACTCGTAACTAGGAAAGGTGTGTAAATACACAAATGCTTATAATTGTGACACATGAATTTTGACCCAAAAAGGGAAAAAGACCTATAACTATGTTAGATAAATTATAAATATGATTTGCCCCATCTGTTAGACACCTACTAGATGGGTTGACCGGTTAACTAGCGAATTAGCAATTGCTAGGGGTTTTGGTCCTTTTGAGCCATTACCTATATGATTGAGATAGTGGGTACAACTATCGAGGTTATGATATTGAGCCCTACACACTCAAGTATTAAGAGGTCTATATGGGCTGATCCCTACTACCCATTTGATTTATTTGTGGATATTGGGTGGTCCTAGAGGGTTAATCCCTACTATCCACCTAAGATGTGATGGACATGATGATTTGGTATATTGGGAGGTCCCATGTGGCTAATCCCTATTATCCCCTATAGATATTAGGAGGTCTATGGGATTGATCCTTGCCATCTGCCATTCCAGTATTGGGAGGTTCACATTGATTGATCCCTACTATCGAATAGGGTAGGTACAACTACCGAGGCACAAAATGTGAGCCACTACATAATCTAGATCCCACTATCTAATGTCTCAAAGTGTGGTCTCTTTGGGATGGGCTTGAAATGGAATGACATAAAAAGTGAATTATAATGACTTTAAAATACTTAGTCTAAGTAAAAAGGGACATTATGGCATAATTAAATAACCTAAGCAGATAAAAAGGAAAATAGTTAAATGAATAAGAAATCTGGGGAATAATTGAGAGCTATATGTAAATAATTTTGCATACTTATACTATTGTCTTATAATATGATCATTGCATGATTGTGTGTGACATACACTTATTGCATTAAATCCACCACTGAATTTATGCTCAATGTGTCAGTATTCTGATGCGCAGGTCATAGATAGTTATACCTATCTAGCTTCAGAATTGTAGCATGTCAATTCCACTCCTTAGTGTATAATTTTTAATTTTTGAATCATTATAGTTGGCAATCATGTATAGTTAGTTTGGACTAGGTTAAGGTAGATATTAAATGTGAGATTTTGTTATAATACATATGTTAACCTATATACATACCATTGCAACTAGCGGAATGTTAAGATATTTGTACACCTATTGCTTGTGTATTGCTAAATGTTATGGGTTTGAGACCCTATGTTGTGCTTGTTGTATGTGGTTGATTTTGTTATTGGAGGACCAAAAGGGTCTAGATAATGAGGGAATTAATTCTGATGATTATAGAAATGTATTTTGGCAGGTTTGCAAATTTAAGTTTTTTGCTTGGGTAGCCATTTTGCTGCCCAATTTTCTTTAAGATGAATAAAAAGCCTAAAATAGTATTTTTGTAGTAATGACAATCAGTATTAGAGTGTAATATGATAATATTAATGAAATAATAGAGATATATCCTTACAATGATTAGAGACATAAGTGTTAAATGAATAAGGGTGTTGGGGTAGGATCAGGATTGGTGACCTATGAGAAGTAGCATCTCTTATTGGGTTCTTTCAAGAATTAAGTAGAGGCATTGCATTTGGTAGTATCAGAGCAAGTTTAGGCATTCCTAGGTGTATTATAAATGAGTTCCAGTGTCTAAGATTTGGTGTACCCCATAAAGCTACACTACATGTGCCTAATAGTTTGTTTTTCTATAGTGATACATAATGAGTGAGCAAACCCCATCAAAACGTGGAGAGGAGGTGGCTAGTTATGCTTCTACCACTATTCATAGAGTTGAGGTGAGTGCAGCTACACCAGTGCCTAGCGATGCTGCATAATAGGCATTGGCTCAGCCACAGCCACACCAGTGCCTAGTAATGCTGCACAAAAGGCATAGGCTCAGCCATAGCCATAGGCCTAGGCATAGGTGTAAATTCACTAGCACTTCTACAATAAATATTGGATTTATTGAGGCATACCTCCATTGCTGCTGCTCCACCACCACCTCCACCAGCCTTAGTTGCTTTATAAAAGACTTATCTAGAAAGAGTAAAGAAGAGGGGGGCTCTAGTCTTTTTGGATTCCAAGGAGGATAATGCTACAAAGGTAGAATATTTGCTAAAACTGACAGTCAAAATATTGGAGCAACTCAAATGTAAAGATGAGGAGGGTCTGAAGTGTGCTACTTCACTCCTCTAAGAGGAAACTTTCCACTAGTGTGATAGTACAAAAAGAAGAAAGGTTACAGGTAAGCTGACTTGGGAGTATTTCCTTAAAGAATTCTGGAAAAGATATATACCTAAGACCTATAAGGATAAGAGTAGGCAGGAATTTTTGGACCTAAAACTACGAAAGAGGTCTATATCAGACTATAAGAAGGACTTTGCTCGGCTGAACATATATGCTTAAGGATTTTTACCTATAAAGGAGGAGAGGTGCAAGAGGTTCGAGAAGGACCTTAATGTAGAGCTGTGAATGTAGATTGCTACTACATATATTAAAGAGTTCTTTACCTTAGTGCTAGCAACCTATGATATGGAGGATATGGTATAGGATAAGAGGGACTTATTCCAAAAAAAGAGGCAATTTACAAATGGATAAACCAATATTGCATCGTGCTAGGTAAGAAGTAGAAGGAATCGTAGGCCCCTTAGCAGTCATAGAGGTAAGGCTAGACACAGAGGTTAGTTCAAGCTTCTCAATCCAAGCCTTAACCTCTACAGTAGGCCTCTAGTGCTCTAATATCTATAGCTAGGAATGCACCCCTGACATATGGGTGCTACAATAGAAGACACGAGGGGCAATGTTGGTAGACTAGGAGAGGAGAATGTTTTACTTATGGAGCTAAAGACCAATTCCCAAAGAGAGTGTCTATAGAGGCAGGCAGAGGCTATTCAGACATATGCTTCTAGACTAACACCTAATAGAGGGTAAAGGCAAAGTAGAAATGATCAGTTGAGTAGTAGCCAGAGGACTAGATCAAAGCCATGAGCACTGGCACAATAGTATGCCATCCAAGCCCATGAGGAGGCAAAGGCTCTTGATGTGAGAGGTGGTATTTTCTATTTATCTGATGCACCTATTATGGCATTGATAGACCTAGGGTTGACTCATTCTTACATCTACACCACACAAGTATGAGATAGAGGGTTAGAACCTTAACCTATAGATAAAGACATTCACATCAGTAATCTAATTAGATAGAGTGTAATAATGAATAGAGTATGTGGATACTGTCCTCTAGTGATCTAAGAATAAGTATTTCCTGTTGATATCATTGAACTCCCTTACCATGAGTTTGATGTTATTTTAGGTATAGATTGGCTATTAGAATATCATGAAATGGTTGATTATGAGTAGAAGAGACTTACACTTAGGATAGCTAAGGAATAGGAAGTCATAGTTGTAGGTGAAAGAAATTCTTTATCTAATATCATTTCAGTTGTAATAGCAAGGTGACTTATTCAAAAAGGGTGTGAAGCCTATCTAGCTTATATGATTGATAGAAATAACACATCGCCAAGTATTAACTAGATACCTATAGTATCAAAATTCCTTGATATGTTCACAAATGAGTTACCAAGCTTACCTTTACATAGAGAGTTAGACTTTGAGATTGAAGTGCATTCGAGTACCACTCTTGTGTCTATTACACTGTATCAGACGATAGTTACAAAATTAAGGGAGCTCAAAATCTAATTGTAGGAACTATTGGATAAAGGCTTCATTAGGCTAAGTACTTCACAGTGGGAAGCACTCGTTCTATTTGTAAAGAAGAAGGATAGGTCATTACGGTTGTGCATTGATTATCGGTAGCTGAACAAGGTGATAGTCAATAACAAATATCCATTGTCTAGAATTGATTACCCTTTTGATTAGCTCAGAGGTGTCAGTGTCTTCTCCAAGATAGATTAAAGATCAAGGTATCATTAATTGTGGATTAAGGAAACTGATATTCTAAAAACTGCTTTTAGAACTAAATATGGGCATTATGAGTTTTTAGTGATGCCATTTTAACTCACTAATGCCTAATAACTTTTATAGATTGATGAATAGGATCTTTGAACCCCACATGGACCAGTTTATGGTGCTATTCATAAATGACATCCTGGTGTATTCCAAGAGTTGAGAGGAACATGAGCAATACCTCAAGATCATATTGCAAACCTTAAGGGAAAAGTAACTATATGCCAAGTTAAGTATGTATGAATTTTGGTTGAACAATGTAGCTTTTCTAGGTCACACTACATCAATTGAAGGTATTAAGGTGGATCCTAGTAAGGTGAAAGTTATATTATAGTGGAATCCTCCTAGGACTATGACTAAAATTCGAAGCTTCTTAGGATTAGCAGGGCATTATAAGAGATTTGTAAAGGGATTCTCAATGATTATAGCTCCACTCACTCGGTTGTTGTGAAAAGATATGAAGTTTGTGTGGGATGATAAATCTCAAGCAAGTTTTGATAGGATGAAGGCTATGATAATGGAAGCTCCTATCCTTACTCAAGTCGAGTAAGGGAAGGATTTTGTTATATACAATGATGCTTTGCACAATGGGCTTGGTTGTGCTTTGATACAGGAAAGTAAGGTGATTGCATAAGCTTCAAGGTAGTCAAAGCCTCATGAAAGGAATTACCCCATGCATGACTAGGAGTTGGTTACTATTGTGTTTGCATCAAAGGTGTAGAGACATTACTTATATGGTGAAAGATGTTATATTTATACTTATCATAAAAGTTTGAAATATCTCCCCATATAAAATGAATTAAACTTGAGGCAATGACATTAGATGGAATTGATAAAAGATTATGATTGCCTAATCAACTACCATCCTAGCAAGGCAAATATAGTTATAGATGATTTAAGCCAAAAGTTTATTACTACCTTGAAATCCATGAATGCAAGAATAGAGTACACAATGAATGATGCAATCTTAGTTAAGCTACACGTCAAACCTTACTTCAAGCAACAAGTAAAGGAAGCATAAATGCGAGATGAATAGCTTGTGCAAATGATGAGTAAAGTCAAAGAGGGGAAGACCATTGATTCAGAGCTTAGAGAAGATGGATGCCTTTATTTCAATGGTAGGTTATGTGTACCTAAGATAAATGGATCAAGGAAATAGATTCTAAGGGAGGCACATGAAGCGCTATATTCCATGCATCCAGGAAGTACAAAGATGTATTTGGATTTAAAACCTCATTATTGTTGGCTAGGAATGAAGCGAGACATGCTAGAGTATGTAGCTTGATGCTTAAGATGTTAGTAAGTAAAATAAGAGCATTAAGTTCCTCTGGATTGTTACACTCAATAGCAATACCATAATGGAAATGGGAAAAAGTCACCATGGATTTTGTAATAGGGTTACCAATAACTAAAAGCAAATATGATGTCATATGGGTAATTATGGACAAATTGATTAAAATAGCCCATTTTATCCCATTTAAATGGACTACTCCTTAGACAAGTTGGCACAGTTGTATATTGATAAAATTATGAGATTGCATGGAATACCTATAGCTATTATATCAGACTGGGACCCATATTTTACTTCCAAATTTTGTATTAAATTACAAAAAGCATTAGGTACTCATTTGACTTTTAGTACTACATTTCACCCTTAGATAAAATGGGTTAGAATGAGTGATACAAGTATTGGAAGACATGTTGCATAGTTATACCATTGAATTTGAAGGAAGTTAGGATTAATACTTATCCTTAGCTAAATTTGCCTACAATAATAGCCATCAGGCTAGTTTAGGCACAGCATTATATATAGCATTATATGGCAAAAGGTGTAAAACTCCTCTTTGCTAGAGTAAAGTGGGGGAAAGTAAGATTATAGGACTTGACTTGTTTAGGGATGCAAAAGAGAAAGTTAGGATTTTAAGGGATAGATTAAAGGCTATTATAGACTAACATAAGTCATATGCTAATTTGAAACAAAAGGATATTGAATATGAAGTTGGTAAAAAAGTATTCTTGAAAGTATTGCCAAGGAAAAAGATACTCAAATTTAGTAAGAAAGGGAAATTGAGTCCTAGATTCAATGGTTTATATGAGATTATATAATGTGTAGGACCGGTGGCATTTTGTGTAGCCTTACCACTAGAGTTGTAATAAATTCATAAAGTATTTCATGTTTCAATGTTGAGGTTGTTATGACCTGCCTCGCGACGCTTAAATTTGACTAGGCGAGGATCATCACAATGAGGTTAGATAGATGAGAATGAGAGTCACCACTAGCTAATTGGGGTGCAGCTAGTCACCTAACAAGTCTAGTTTACCTTCTAAGTTTGGGGTCTGTCTGACATGGGGAAGGTATTAGGCACCCTGAGTCGTGGTTTTTAAGGGGGACAATTTTTAATTATTAGGTAATAACTTTTGTTTATAAACAACAATACTATTATTTTATTCATGTCTAGGAGTGGTCACAACTAAAGGTTTTATATATAGATTATAGAAAGAACCAGGGAAACATATCCTTTTTTTTATTGATCAATTCATTTTCGAGTATACATACATATTTTATGTGTTAAAATACTAATTAAACGTATTGTATTGAAATTCCCATTATGATATAATTATTATATTGTTATTAATTCCTCTATACTAGTAAAATAATCTAGAATTAATACATATGTTCTCGAAACTGAATTCGTTGTATTAATTTTCCAATCCGTTCCATCTTACTTCCCAAACTCCTTAAACTTTCCATAATCACCCCTATTTATTATTTTTTTATGAATTTTTATTTGTTTAACTATGCATAACATCGAGCAAAAATACTTAATATTTTTTAGAATGCATGGTATGTCTTATTTTTGATATTCAATCCTTATGCGAAAAATAATGATAATACTTAATAGCCTATCTAAACAATATATATGTAAGACATTTATTCCATTGGCTTCATGTATCATTCAATTTAATTAGTCATAACTGCCTAAATAGTTAATATAAAAACTTCCAGAATGTTATAGGTTAATTGGAATTGGTAACTAATTCCTGATTGGGTAATCGTAAATGTATATTAGATATTTTGAACTTTTATTCCACGGACTTTTATTAAATTTTTTGCTATATGTGTTTTTTTTAAGGTTATATTTGATTTTTAAATTTCAAATTGCATTCTTTTTGCGTGTACATCTATATAACATCCGTCGTCAATTCCTAATTCTTCTAACACATTCTAGTATTGCTCATATTTATAGAATCCTTTAAGATGACAAGTTACGTGATTTCTAAGACCATTCAAGTATAGTATTTAAAGAAACTTCATTTTTATAGCAAGTACACTTTTTTTTATTGGTTATTATTGTTTTTAATTCTATTAACACCCTTTTGTTATTACTTTTTGCTATTATAAGGATTGTAATTCTTCATTTACCTACTACTAGTTGCAAATCATTTACTAGTCC
>CANXYI010458167.1:0-12760 GCA_948208565.1 Hura crepitans
TTACAATATTACATATATGTACACAAAAATAAGAAAGACACACATTAGTGAATACAAAGTCAAACATAAGAAAAAAAAACCTTACAACCTTATTACTTCCCCTACATGAGGTCAAAGTGTTCTTTCCTAGGAGGGCTTACCCATGGGACATCGGGGGCCCCAATAGGTTTGAATAATGAATGACAGGTAGTCGAACATTATTTCTCTCATAACAGAGAGTGCATGCAAGATATTTGGCTCATATACATTAGATATGTTCAACCAAGCCAAAATGCGGGATCTAGCCGATTCTAATCAAATAAGGCCTAATGGGTTCGATAACAATTAAAGATGATTAAATCATATTTCATGTATATTGGCCCACATAACACACAATATATCATTAATCGAGGTGATTAGGGGAAATTGCTATTGGTCATTACATGGGTTGATGGTTTGGCCGCGCTAGTTATGGTCATCCAAGCATGGTCCCTCCATGATGGGTGTATCTCGTCATAAGCATACGACCAATCGGTTCACCATTTCATATACCTTAAAGGCACGAGGATTAAATTTAATGCCACCACTAACAATCTTTCAATTTGAGTGAAATTGGGTTCATGCTTTGAAATGACATCAGGGTATAAAAAAGACACCTAACTTATTCTAAGGCTCTAGCATGTAATGCAATTTCAAAAAGAAATAACATCATACATTCAAAATATGAAGTTTTATATTAATTTAAGGTACTTTTAGAGTGTGGTCTCATGGTTGTCCCCAGTGGAGTTGCCACTATTCACATCCCTTTTGTTTTCCTAAGACCAATCAAATCGAAGGAGCCTAAGACTCAACTTAGGCCTCACTCCTTAAGTCTCAAAAGATGAGGAGGAAGTTAAAGGAATCTAGGCTGCCCCTTTTTTATTATCTTAATAGTTATGAGTTGGGCACCTTAAGATAGGAGTTACCACTCGACAGAGTCGGTAAATACCTTGTAGGGCCAAAACCAGAGTAGTTTGGAACCCTACTCTTATTTATAACTCAAATTAATATGTAAATTTGTTCTGAATTTATGATACTATTCCTTTTCTGAAGCGATATTTTTGCAATTAAAGTAAATCACACATTCACGTAGAAGAAGTTATAGAATATATTTACAGAAAAATAAATATGTGCTTGGAATCGAAATAACATACATGAAATCAGGCAATTGATTATTTCGAGAACTTTTGTTCTCGCATGACAATTTTAGAAAATGGGTTTTATTGTAATGGCTTTTTATTAAAATTGGATGATGGGTTTGAGAACTTTTGTTCTTACATGGTAATTTTAAAAAAAAATGAATTTTATTGTAATGATTTTTATTTGGAAGAATGGCTTTGAGAATTTTAGTTCTTAAATGTCAAATTAGAAAAATGAATTTTATTATGATGATTTTTATTCGAAAAAATGGCTTTGACAACTTTGGTTCTCAAATGTCAATTCCAGAAAATAAATGCTATTGTTGCAAATTTTATTAAGAAAGAATTGGAATTTATTTTATTAACAAAGCACTAATTTATTGTGTAAAAATATGATTTTAACTATTATTTCTTTTTACCATGTAAAACTATTTTTTTACCTAATTCGGTGTCCATTGAATATCTCGGGATCGAAATTTGATGTGTCATACATGAATCGAGGAATGGATTTAATTTGAGAACTTTCATTCTCACATGTTTATTTTTAGAAATAATTTTATTGTGACTTTTATTAAGAAAAATCAAAACCTATTTTATTAATAAAAACACCAATTAATTAAATAAAAATATTTTGGTTATTTTTTCATCACATGAAAAATCATTTTCCTAATTATTATAGCATTCACAGATTATACAAGGAAATAATTCGATCGAAAAATAAAATAAAAGGCAATTACCTAAAATACAATCTAATCGAAAAGTAAAAAATAAAAAATAAAGAATTACATTTTGGAATGCCTAAAATATAATCTACCAAATAATAGGCACTAATAACACAACTAGCCCCCAAATAATCAGATTACTCACATCACAACAATAGAAATAATATATTTGCATACGAATGAAAAATAGAAAAATGGACATAATTAAATAAAAATAAACAGTCATAAGAATATGAAATATTGCATAAATAAATTACCTTATCTAACTAGTAGATGGATAATGCAAGAAGAAAATTGAAATTAGCTTGAATGACTAAAACTAATATTTTTTATGTGAAGCAAAAATAAAAAGACAAATATGAAATAAATAAAAATTGACAATCACAAAAATACAAAATATGACCCAAATAAATTATCACATCTAACTAGTAGATGGATAATGCAAAAAGAAAAATAAAATCAGCCCAAATGATCGAAAATAATATTTTTGATGCGAACTAAAAATAAAAAGCACAGAGAGAAATTAAAAGATAATAAGCAGTCTCACAAATGAAAAAATATGGCATAAATAATTGACCATATCTAACTAGTAGATGGATAAAATATAGAGAGAAAAATGAAAAATAGATGAAAAAAATGGATTAGTCAATACACTAGTATATTTGCCTTCAGAAAGATCTCGACTCATATTGAAAACGGTGCTTGAATCTTGAAAAAACCCTAAAAAATGGAGTTGAAAAAGTATTTTTGTGTAGTTTCTCTCTTTAGAATATTTTCTCTCTCCTAAAATTGACCAACCTTGGCTCAAAATGACCCAATTGGCTTTTATGCATGACCCCCGAGGAAGAAAATGGGCATTTTGCTTGAAAACAGCCATTTTGAGCACAGTAATGCCGAAACCGGCCGTTTCTAGGGGCAAAATGGCTGTTTTGGCTGTTTTGGGCCCAAACAGCCGTTCTGTGCATGGAAATGGTCGAATAGCCCAAACAACTATTTCTTTAAGCCAAAACGGCTATTTTTGATTTTTTTTAAGAAAAGGTTTTGAGATCATTGGCTTGGACATAAAAAATCCATTTTTGGTATTTTTGTCCTTTTCATCATCATTAGGCAAACCAAACCTAGGAGCCCTAGGGACCCAGTGTCTACACATACACACACTTGGTAGACTCGTACAACATTCACACTTTATACTAGCACATGGCACTTTAACCATGCATCAAAAGACTTTTATCTTATGAAGGCCCATTAACCTCTTACTTAAGTATCCTATGATTCATCCATTGACTAACTATCCATACCATATGTCCACACATTTACATCATTCACATGTACATGCATCATATTTGTTCTTATAATATCATTCATACATAAGATGTGGAGCACACATATTAGGCATCAATAGGAATAATGCATAACATTAGGAAACTCTAAAAATCATGCATTAGAATTATAAGCTTTCATACATCAGCTAAAAGCTTGTGCGCTAGAGTTATAGGCTTTCATTCATACATAAACATATATTGCACATGAACAACACTACCTCATTCACATTACTTATGCTTAGGCTTAAACATGATTGATCTGTAACACCCTAGGTTGTGTAAGTTGTAAACATATTTCACATCTCACACTAGCACATTTTATTGCTTAGGATTATCCCTATACTAGGATCTCTTAACCTCACCTATACATTAGCCATCCATGTAGGCATCTATAACACAAATGCCATAGCATCTAAAGAATAAGCACCACACATGTGTATCTCATATTCTCATGCATACATCCTCACATATATCCATACAAAACTATGCATATGTCTTCACCCCTACATGCATCATGAATATATCTCTAGGCATATTCATTTTGTACCTCCATCTTATATAATGAACCCATAAGTGCCCTAAAATGTGAAGCATACATCATCCACATATATGCTTAGAAGACTCACCTATCCATAAACAACAAAACACACATGCATTGTAATCCATGTACTTTGTAGAGATATCTTACATCATACATACATCATCACCCTATATAGACATGTCACATAAGCCCTCATACATATGCCATGCTATTTTTATAAGTTGTACATGCACTAACATATTTCTTACATCACGAACCATCCCATAACTTCACGTATACTATTTAGGCTTAATCATGCATTATTCATCCATACATACATTAACCATCCACCTTGTATCACATTAACAAGAATAACATGCAACCTCACCCACATACCTATGCATTCACATTTGGCATACCATAAATAGACACATATCATCTATCATGTAAACTTTATTCACCTTGTACCATCTTACCCAGTATAAATGTCACATATATCCATCACATATTCAAATTATGTTTAGGCATGTCATGTACTTATTTCATGTATTTAAATCATAAAAGTTACATCTCATGCATACATATGACATATTATAATGTAAACTTCACATCCATCATGTATCAACATGCATTTGCAGTCACATGCATCACTAACCTTCAATCTTACAATCATCCATACATGTTAATCATAACATAGCATCACAATCATAATGCTTAAAGAAGGCATCATATTATAGTAACCACTGTATCATGCTAACTATAAAGATCATCCTTCACTCAGGCTTTTCTAAGGAAATAACCCCCACCTTTTAAAAGGAATCCCAATCTCTAAAGATGACATTGGATAAGGAAACACTTGTAGAGTATTAGAGCAATTATCAAAGAAGTTGTGGCTTCTAAATTAGAGAACTTTTGAGCTATGGTTCTAGAAGAATTTTCCAAGTTAAAGATCACCGAAAGGGTAAACAGTGACCAAGAAATCAAGCCCAGTTGCCTGCCACACAAATTTGCCAAGTTCAACAAGCCCTTATCATTAATACTCATAGAATTAAGGAATAAAAACCTCCTTCAACCACTGACACTGAAACCACCAATCGGGCCATTTTCAATTAAACATTAGCATGACTTATATTGTGCCTATCACCAAAAAACTAATCACCTTATTGATGAGTGCAAAAACCTTTGTCATGCCATCTAAAATCTTATTGATCTTGGTGCAATGCCTAATCCTAAGCATCGTACTTCATAAAAAACATCTAGACATTCTTTAATTACTCAAAGGATAAGGCCAGGTTCCTCAAAAAAAACTAAAAATGTCTTTCAGTAAGATGGTACCAACTAAAGATATAGAAGGATTCAGTAGACTTCTTTATTTTCTTTTCTATTCATTTTCTTTCCTTTATATTGGAACAATTAAAGTTTAATAAAACATTTTTGCTTTTCATAAGCATCTTTATGTACCACAATCAATACATAACATGGTACTCTTGAAAGTGAGTTGAGAGATTTAAAAAAAAAAAGAAAGAAACATGATAAGCTTGATCCACAAATACCATGAATAATTCATGATGGCTCCCCACTGCTACACAAAAATTTGAAGCTCAAGACTTAATCCTTCCTTGTAAGGCATGAGAAATATCCCTGAATGAGAGATGTGAGATAAAAAAAAGAAAATAATAAGCTAGGGGCAATTAAACCCAAAAAGATGCTTCTTTCCTTGAATCTTAAAAGAGGTTCAAATTTAACAAGCTCCAAAACTTAAAGCATCAAATTCATTATATATCATCATTTTCAAAAGCCTAAAAGCCCATGGCAATCATATTAAAAAGTCAAACATTTTTTGGTTCTTACTCACACAAAAATCCAAGAGTTAGAAGGTGCTAAGAGAATAAAGGGATTTCCCTTAAGCCTTAAACAAATAAGCATTCTCTTTTTACTATAGTTGCCCTCATTTGGAAAGAAATGAGTTTTCTAATTCCTGCTGGGTCGATCAACCAAGAGCATAAGCCTAGGCAAAAGTTAGGGAAATTGATAGAAAATAGTTAGTTAGAAAATCTTTAGGATTGACTATTAATAGGGATATCATTAGTGCCATACTTAGAAAGGCCAAAAGAATGATATTCGTATCACAAAAATTCAAGATGCTTAGGGCATGAAGTCAGCACATGCAGCAAACTACTTATCGATATGAAAAGCTCTATCTCCCATGGCAAGAGCCATCTAAAAAGGTGCAAGTCAAGATTTAATTGATTAGGCATAACATGATCACATTTTAAGCCTTAACCTAAAGTGGATAAGCTAAATTAAAAAAAAAGGCTCACTAAGTTGAAAACTCACAAAGGGTAGCCTAGGAAAAAATTAGAGCATACCTCACTTGATTGAAAACCCACAAAGAGTGGTCTAGGCAACAATTAGAGGTCGAGAAAAAATATTTAGTTGAATAAACTTTGGACTGACTAATAATAAATTTACCATGTTATGCAATCACATACATTTGTGTGCTCATCATAATTCACATTTCACCTAAGCATTGGCCTCACCATTGTTCACCTTAACTTAACTTACTTCCCAACTCCTTTTCCAACCATTCCATCACTATAATTGGACCTCTTTCTTTAAGAGATGTCTTATTCTCATTACCCTAACCTAGCCTACAACATTCTTTTCTCAAACCCAACCTTTTCCTCTAATAAGTCTGAGATGAGAATGACCCTAATAACAAAACATGGACTGACTCATACACGCAGAAATATTGTCACACATGTATCATAAATAATATATTTACTCACTCACACTCATTTACACATTCGTTTTAGAAAAAAATACCCATTCTGCCTATTCATACATTTTCCTTCATTCATACATCCATCGCAAAAGAACATTCATTCATTGTAGAAGAAGATGTACCATCGTTTAACATATATTTGCCTTCACCATTCATTTATAATAGCAAAAAAATATACCATCATTCAACATATATCTGCCTTCACCATTCATACATCGTAAGAGATGTTTCATTCATTCAATCATCTACGAAAAAGTCATAGTCATGTCTTACATATATTTACCATTCACTCAGATTCCTTATTCATTTATGAGAAAATAAGCAAAACATATATATCACTACATCCACCACTCAGTCAAAAACATACCGTGCTACATTTCTTTATTTAGAAAAGATTAGGAACCAATTTGCATGTCACTTATTTATCACTAAATTCATTCACCCATAATCAATAGATACATATCCACCCATTCATGATATATTCATATTGAATCATTCTATCACCACATTCGTTCACTAAAGTCATCTCATTCACCACATTCATCCACTACCTTCATGATTCCATGCTCATCTATAAGATAGAGTGCATTCTCTCATTAAAGTCATGTCATTCATCACCTTCATGGTTTCATGATCATTCATCCAAGATAGGAAAAAATACATTCATTCATCTAAAAGAAAACCAATCACTAGATACTTTTCATACATTTACACATGTATTAGTTCACACATCCAACATTAGCCATATGTTATAGGCATACCACACATTAGGTCTGCATGAATAAGTATCTTATTAGATATCAATCACATAACTCAAAGATTTAAAGGACAAGTAACATGCATATACATCATTCAGAATAGAATCACATTCATCCACATATTATAGAAAAGTTTCATCCTTCTAGCTGTCAAAAAACTAAACAAGGGCACTATATTCATTTCAACTCATGTGTGGACATATCTTATTCACATAAATCATGCATGCATCAATACATACATTAGCATTCACAAACCACCACATTCACACACAGCTAATAACTTAGAGATACATAAATTAAGCTCTCATAAGTTAAGCACACATATATACTAACATTTAAATCACTATTAAGGCAGGCAACTACTCGTCTTTCCTTGAATCAGAGTCTCATCTACATCTGATGAAAGCAAGGTACATATAACAAACCTACCATGTCAAATTGGTACTAACTCCTATCACATTTTCTTTTATAGGATTCAACTCCATGTTTAACCTAATCTCCTAAGATTTAACTTTATGTCCAATCCAATCCTCTCAAATTTAACCCTATGTCCAATCCAATTCTCTCATATTCGACTCTATGTCTAATCCAAATCTTTTGGATTCGACTCTATGTTTAATCCAATTCTATTGAATTTGATTCCATGTCTAATCTAACTCTTTTTAATTTAGCCTAACAAGCCAATCCAAAACTTCTTTTCACTCGGTCAAACCTCGTTGATAAAACAACCTTAGGTGTGATCAAAATTATTTAATGTACGAGATGTATCATAAAGACATGAGACAATAAGTTAGAATTAAAGAGGTGAATAGGCACTTATATTCCATATAGTTTTCTTCAACTTTAATCAACTTGAAATTCCTTTAAAGGTAAATAGGCACCCATATTCAATGTAATTTATCTTCCCCTTAAAGGTAAATAGGCACCCATATTTAGTGTAGCTTTCTTTAAACTTTGAAAAACTTTAAATTCCTTTGAGGCAAATAAGTACTCGTATTCAGTATAGTTTATCTTCCCTTTAAAGGAAAACATGCACCCTAATTTGGTGTAGTTTTCTCTAGCCTTAACAAATTCAAATTCATTTGAAGGTAAATAGACACCCATTTTTAGTGCATTTCATCTTCACTCAAAAGTGAGCAAGCATCTATATTCGATGTAACTTACTTTCAAACCTTATCTGAAAATGTTAAAGCGAAAAAAAAAACATGTTCTGATCTAGTTAGATTTTTACATCATGTGAGGATAAGCAAGCACCCATATTTGGTGTAGTTTTCTTCACAATATTAATTCTTTTTTGAAGGGAAAATAAAACATAGGTATAGCAAGCTTTTACAATGATTTGGAGATAGGCATTTATATTTGATATAGCTTCATGTTAGGTAAGTATACCTTCATATAAGTATTTCTAACTCCGGTACTTTGATGTGCACTTTTTCCTTGGCATTTCACAACATATACCAATGTTGGGGCAACTGTAGATGCCTCACTTTTTGGCCTATAAGGATAGCCAGACATAGACTTAAGCAAAAAGGCAAGCAACCTAGAAACCAAGTTTGCATAGACTAATATGGCACAAGTCCACTGGACTTGATGCTATAAGGTTTTCACCATTGCCAACCTAGACTTATTGGGCCCGAACCCTAAGATCCACATAGATAAGCCAAAGCCCATATCTGTATGGACTAAAACTAACCTAGCCCAATACCTAACCTAAAGCCCATAGACTAATAGGACAGCCCATAACCTAAGTCCACATGAACTAAGATGTTAAGTCTATATAGACTTGATGACATGAAAGCTTCCAAAAGCAAGGAATTTCTATCTAGACTCTATCTCCCAATCCTAAAAAGACTCTATCACTTCTAAATGGGAGACCCATCACCCTAGGCTTATAAATACCCTTACTAAGAAGAGGAAATGGGGAAATCTTAGAAGGAGGCTATGACACCCCCTACTGGATTCCTTGACAAACCTGACAGGTGTTGCACTTCCCA
The DNA here is from genome assembly GCA_948208565.1 of Hura crepitans. NCBI lineage: Eukaryota > Viridiplantae > Streptophyta > Magnoliopsida > Malpighiales > Euphorbiaceae > Hura > Hura crepitans. The sequence goes on from CANXYI010458167.1 coordinate 9,259, forward strand.
ACAGGTCACCTATCCTAGGATTGCTTCAGGAGAAAATTCCTTAACACTTATGGGTTGTTTTAAAACTCTATTAGATATAACCTAAATGTCAAGTCTAATCTTTATATAGATGCATACATGGTTTGACAAACTTAGACAAAGCCTCTACAGACCCTTTATAGGTCTCAGAAGAATGGGATAGCATAACAGCTACTTGAGTGATATACCAAAAATTTTTTAACACTTGTTAAAAACACTTCTATATACAATAACTCATAACTTCCACCTAGACCCTCTAGTCCCCCAAATCAACATCAACACATCTCTTATATGTCAAAATAAAATACATAGGGCCTTAGGCCTACAGATATATAAAAAAACCACAAACGCAGCCCAAGACAATCCAAACAACCACTCATTTATAGCTGATTTGCTTAAGCTTATAGACTTCAGTAGTTATAAGCAAGCTAGACATATAACATACAGTTCTTACATGAGTGCTTACTATATACATCAATACACAAAAATAATTAGATCTTTATTATCTTTGCTACTACACTACACATATTACAAGGCTGGATAGCTATCCTTGCTTACCTATACACTAAAATGCTGGTATGCTAGTATAAAACCCAGTGATGAATTTAATAAGTTAACAACATGTCTCATTTAGGCACACAGATGCTTTAATATATTAACCACATATGATTTGACTATGTAGAACCTATTTTAAAGAAATGCAATAATATATTTCACTTACATATATTCCATCATCCAAGTAATTACATTTATATCAGACATATGTAAGTGTAAAATAATAGTTTAGGTCTAGTGTGTGATTAACATGCCAAATACTTGATGCCATTCAAATACTATGTCATATGTTCTTCAAATTTACCAAAATGCCATAATGCTACTTTTTTCTGAGTTTACTTCTCAAATTTACTCAAATATTCCATTATTTCCAAGTGTATTATTTAAATTTTTAAATAAGCCTAACTAGGTAGGCTACAGTTACAAACATAAGACTAAGAGGGAACTGAAATTGTCCATTGATTCATATTCTTGACATCGATCACTACACCGACCTGATAAAATCATAGGGATCAGTTTGTAGACCTTTCGAGTCACATATCGCATTCAATTACATAGTTTAGTCTACCTAATTGACTAGTATAGTGGCCCTTTGGGACCTACACTACTGCATAGGCATAATTTAATAATGGCACCAATTGCATTTGTAACATAATGGTCTACCCAGCAGACTAGTACAATGGCCCTATAATGGACCTTTGCCGTTACATCGACTTAATTCAATATATAATAAAATGTGCTAGCATCAAAGTGTGTCTACCTCATAGACTCGTTTGCCCTGTAAACTATTGTAGTGGCTTAATAATAAACCTCGACAGCTGCATCAACCTAGTCTGATAATTAGATAGTCTAGCAGCTGCTGATCCCTAAGTTGACCGATCAACCCATCAAGTGGGTGTCTAATAAATGGGCCATCTCACTTTATTTTACATTCATTTATTTACTAATCATCATTTTATAATATTTAAAAATGTTTAACAGACAGTTATAAATTTATTTGCACAGTTAAATTTTGACTCGGCCAATTACGGGTCCATTTTGGTCGGACAATTATGAGTATGTTTTTTGAGTTCAATTTAAATTCAGCCTATAAGTATATCTATGTCCCTTTTTATTTCAATATTTGAAGTCCAATTATGTATACGTTATGAAAACCATTCAAGGCAAGTTTAAAATAGTCTTTTTCATAGGACAGTTATAAATCGTGTCACGAGTTTATGTCACTATTATAGTCCAGTAGCCATACATTTTAGGCATCTTTCTATGCCTCATTCCATGTCAAGTAGTTAGCCTTTATTGTCATGAGTCCATATCAAATTACACTTTCACATTAGCCTTAAAATGGCTTCATATGTCATTTAATTTAAGTGTACAAAGGGTTGTAATATAGGCACCATTTTATGCCTGTAACACCCCCGGCCCATTCTCTATGACATTAGGCAGGACGTGCTACTTCCCTTGAGGTCACCCATCTTTGACTTTCCCCAAAGGTATTTCATTTAACCCCTATTACTTTAAGTATTTCTTGTCCTAAAAATTTCCTTGAACTGTTCTTATAATTTGAATTAAACTTACTGGGTGTGTGACTTTTACCTACCTAATCCTATAGTCAATTATTAGCCTAAGCTTCGTTTGCCGCTACTGATTTCGTCAAGTTTTATTTTATATGATTACTATTTTTGTACTATAAAAATATCTATTCATTTATACTAATTACCCATATTTCTATGAATGAGTGCCTATACTTATTTACTATAAAGTCTGAACATGCTACTGCATACTTGAATAGCCGTCGTCAGTACCGCTGATTGTCTGCTTCACATACTTTATACTTCTAATACCTGCGCATCGAAAGCATGACATGTTGAGTATGCACATAGTGGTGAATTTATCCAAAAATAACATGTACTTTTTATTTCACACATGTAAGCACATATCATACACTTTTATTCCATTTATAATACCTATCCTTTCACCTTTCAGTCCTTAGACATGATTATTTGTCTATAATTTGCCATCAATTTAATCTCTAACTTCATCTATAGGTTCTTAAGAGATTTTCTATTAGTATTGTTTCAACATTTCTAGTCTTCATCTATGTCAATTTCCCCCTCTGTTCTCTATTATTGTTGTGATCTCGTACTTCCACTTTACATATTTTTTATCCTCTATTTTGTATTTTTTTTTCATTCAACCACCCCCTATTCTACAGATTCATTTAATAAATGTTTAGATGTGAGTACTAGCCCTATCATTCTATCCGTCATAATTTCTTTTTCATTTTACGTGTCTTACATGTCTTTATGATGTCCTAATTATATTTTCTCACGTCTAGTCACTTAATACCTCGCAAATTATTTCTTTACCTCCCTAATACAAGTATTTATTAATCATTACATTCACATAATTTTACTCATCTTCACATTTCACTAGTTATTCTTATTTTCCAATACAATTATTTATAATCCTTAACGGTTTATACCTAGTCTTTAATCACCTTAAGTTCATTTATCATATTACTTAAGTTACATCATCATTTTCAATGACTTTATATTATTACATGTAAAGAAATTTTCTCATTTTATGTTCACGGCCCATAACAGACAGATGATGCTTGAAGACACTGGATAACGGGATATAAGGTGTGCAGCGGCCCACCGAGTGACATAGGTAGCTGCACATACCTTACCAATATACCGAGAGTTGTAGCAGATAGTAAGGAACAACCCATAGAGTATACCTACATTTGCACAACATAATAAATAATACCTATAGTGGATACTTGAGACATGTCCCTAGACCACTCTGAAGATCCACAATAATAACCTGTAGTGCAATGATTCATCACAGAACCTAGGCAGCTACACCCGCCATGATAAATACCTGGCAGTAGGCCCTAGAAGAGCCAACCGCCTAGTAGCTGCTATTC
>CANXYI010458394.1:0-16594 GCA_948208565.1 Hura crepitans
GTGAAGAACTGGGTTTTCCATTTTTTTAAATCTATTTTGATCTGCAACTTTTAGGCTTGACTTTGCAATTACGTCCTGTTGACTTTTGGATTGAAAGATGAGTTTATTTTTCTGGATTTTTTCTAAGGGGAGAAAATAAAAACTTGATGAATTGAGAGAAAGAGATAAATTTGTTCGCATGAGTTTCATCAAACATTTGTTGTCAATAGTTGACTCCCAAATACAATCCTTAAATGATTCAAATGTTGTATTTTATTGCTGATTAGAAATCAGCTTGGATGTTCTTGTTCTTGATATTCCTCTGCGTCATCTCTCAAAATCTTTTGAGCATGTTTAGAAGGTAAAGAAAAAAAAGGAGAAAAAAGTAAGAATTCAATTCAATTAATTCAAATTTCATTTGGCCATTTACCATGCTTGACAACGTTCTTATTCTGTTTCACAAAGTCTTGAAATCATCATATTGCTGATGAGCGAGACTCCAGAGAAATCAAAAGATAATGTAATCATCTATATTCATACAAGAAAAAGAAATTCCTGTAATTGAATTGCCAAATAAATATTTTGATTCATCTGTCTCTGTATGTTGGAAATGCCAGAATGCTATTTCGCTTTGAAAGTATGGAACGCCCAGCAGGCAGGAGCAGCAGCAGTATTAGTGGTTGATAGTATGGATGAGCCACTAATAACAATGGACTCCCCCGAAGCCAGCGGTAATTCAGATGGGTATGTAGAGAAGATTGCAATCCCATCGGCGTTGATAGAAAGATCTTTAGGTGAGAGCTTAAAGCAAGCCTTGAAGAATGGAGAAGATGTTGTGATCAAATTGGACTGGAGAGAGTCAGTTCCCCATCCAGACCAGAGAGTTGAGTACGAGCTGTGGACGAATAGCAATGATGAGTGTGGTACTCGATGCGATGAGCAGATGGATTTTGTGAAAAATTTCAAGGGTCATGCTCAGATACTAGAGAAAGGGAATTACACATTGTTCACTCCCCACTATATCACTTGGTATTGTCCAAAGGCTTTTCTTCTTAGTGATCAGTGCAAGTCTCAATGTATAAACAATGGCAGATACTGTGCCCCTGATCCTGAACAAGATTTTGGGGAGGGGTACCAAGGCAAAGATGTGGTGATTGAGAATTTGAGACAGCTTTGTGTCCATAGAGTTGCCAATGAGAGTGGCCGCTCATGGGTATGGTGGGATTATGTGACAGATTTTCATATCAGATGTTCAATGAAGAAGAAGCAATATAGCAAAGATTGTGCTAAAGATGTTCTTGAATCACTTGGTTAGTTCTCTTCAGTGTTAGTGTCTCATATAAAATTCTTCTACGATTTGATTTGATTTGATTTGTTTGCTTTAAATACTTTTGATATTTTCAACACAGATCTGCCGGTTGAAAAGATTGAAAAGTGCATGGGTAATCCGGATGATGATGTAGAGAACGAAGTGCTGAAAACCGAGCAAGAACTTCAGGTAATACTACCTTCTTCTAGCATTGCAAAATGTCCATTGGCTGAGAGAAGTTGATGCAATAGATTGGTTGTACCTTGTTAATGTAAGCTTGTGCCTTGTTAATGTAAGCTTGTGCTTTGGTTTTTGGAATTTAGATTGGGCATGGATCTCGTGGTGACGTAACAATCTTGCCAACATTAGTTATCAATAATGTCCAATATCGAGGTTCGTATGCAGGGAACAACACAAGTGTGTGATTAATTTATGTCTTGTTATGCTTCAATTTTTGAGTTTACCTATCCCACTAAAAAATCTCTGATTATCTCATCATTCCTCAACTATTGTTATTTTTCATTTTGTCAAGTACGCTGTCTAAATTTTCAATTCTAGTTTTTGCAATTTGGGAGGCTAGTCTTTTGACTTTCGAGGTTTCTTGTTCTGAAGGAAAATTAGAGAGAACTGCTGTGCTGAAGGCCATATGTGCTGGATTTAAGGAGACCACCGATCCCCCAATCTGCTTAACTTCAGGTTGGTCTGTCTGCTTTACCTTAGAGGGAGACTGCTATTCTACTTTTTTCCTTTTTTTTGAAAGAATTCTACTTTTATATATGTTTTTGAAATTTCTTCTTTTCCCACGCATAGATCTGGAGACGAATGAGTGCCTGGAAAGGAATGGGGGTTGTTGGCAGGACAAACAATCTAATATAACTGCTTGCAAGGTATACAGTACAAGATGTAGGATCACGTTAATATACTTTTCCCCTTTTCTAACCATTCTACAAAATTGACTGTCGCATTTTTTCCTCCGTGCTAATAATAGTAGAATCATGAATTTGATTAGGACACATTTAGGGGAAGAATATGCGAATGTCCAGTCGTGAAGGGTGTACAGTACAGGGGAGATGGCTATTCGTCTTGTGAAGGTAACTCATCTTTTTCTTATTCGAGAAAATGCACAACATTCTCAGGAAATAAAAAATGCTGCTAGTGGAGCACTTTTTTAATTCTTTTTCTTTCATTGACAGCTTTCGGACCTGCAAGGTGTTCAATTGGTAATGGAGGATGCTGGTCAGAAACAAAAAATGGATTAACTTTCTCTGCCTGCTCAGTTCAGTGATTTTTCGCCTTTCTTTTATATGATTTCAGTGTATTTTTCCTTACCATTTTGATGAAATTTCCCTTCTATACTAAACAGGAGTCTCAGATATCTGGCTGTCAATGCCCCGAAGGCTTTAGAGGGGACGGTCATGACAAGTGTGAAGGTTATTTTCTTCTACATGTGATAAAAAAAAATATTAATTATAGTTTTCATCTAACATAATTTTGCCTCCTATAATTCCTTTTTGCTCTTGCAACAGATATCAATGAATGCAAGGAACGCACAGCTTGTCAATGCGATGGCTGCTCCTGTAAGAATACTTGGGGTGGATATGAGTGCAAGTGCAAAGGAGACCTCCTTTATATAAAAGAACAAGATGCTTGTATTGGTAAGCAACAAGATTTGGTTCACACTCAATTTCTTTGGTATGACAATGTCTGTTAACGTTATTAACTTACCTTTCTCCGTTCAAACAGAAAGAAACGGATCAAAATTAGGATGGTTTCTCACATTTGTCATCTTAGCGGTTGTAGCAGGGGCTGTTTTTGCTGGTTATATATTCTATAAGTACCGACTTCGGGTAAATTCAGTTTGACGCTATACATCAGCTTATGTGTTACATTAATCTAACATTGGTAGCACTGATTAAGTTATTGATAACATTTAATAATTTTTTCCTTGCAGTCTTACATGGACTCGGAAATAATGGCTATTATGTCGCAATACATGCCACTTGACAACGACCATAATAATGAAGTACCGACCGAAGCCCAACCTCTTCGATCGGGCACATCTGTCTAAGGTAGTATTCTATCAGTTTCCTTGTATGAAAGACGTAATTTTGGTGGTCTTAATAACCGACTCATTGTCTGTCGCAGTTTACAGAAGCAATCTGTAATGTGGTTAAACAATATTTCCAGTAGGAGATGGAATTATGCTCGTGTCAGCTAGATGTATGCATGTCCAGATCCAAAGGCAGGATTTACATGAACTAGAGAGGTCTCAAATTCTTCAGCCACCATACGCATTATCTCGAGGAACTCAAATACAAGTATACTTAGCCAGATTTTCATTTTTCTCATCGCTTTTGTAAATAAAAACAGTCCAGAGATATATATGTAAATTAAGGTTCAAACTTGAATAATAAGGACACTGTTGGATGACTAATATACGACAGAAAGTGGAGAGAATAAATACAAGGATGTGCAAAATGAAATGCTGCTTTATCTTGTCCGGTGAATTTTAGAACAAATTATGTGCACAAAATAAATTAAAACGTTTTGGTTTTTAGTTAATTTTTCTCGCACCAAAGAGGTACTTCTTTTTATCTTGGTGACATTTTAGATTTCTATCCTTTGTAATGTTATCCGTCACTGGAAGTATTTTTTTTTTTTTAAAAAAACAATAGTAATCAGTAATCATGTTATTTTATGAACTTTGACCACTTGACCATGAAACTCTAACAAGTGGAAACGAACAATATGTTGAATAGTGAAATCCTTAAAACCCGAATAGTGAATCCCAAAGTCATGAATAGTGACATTATGTATGGGAAGAATTTTTAACCCCACTAATTAAGAGTTTATATGGTAAATAGTCTATGAATATAGTTTGGTGATAAAATGAGAACATTCAAATGGAAATCAAATGATAACAAGTGTATATATGGAAAAGTATCTCTCAAGGATGAATTGTTTCTTTTGGGATTTAACTCGTACTGAAGTTATAAAATGATGGCATTAATTGTGAGACATCTTTCGGTAATGTCTAGAAAGGAAACAAGGTTATTAAAAAGGTTAAAAATGAGAAAAGTGAAGATGAGAGGTGTCTTTAGGTTGCCAATAAGAGTTCTATGAGATTAATTTGATGATTGAAGGCATATTTTAATTATTATGAATTTTTTTTTTTATTTTGGATGAGGTTTATGCTTAAAGATGAAAGAGAAAGAGTCAAGGGGGAAAAGGGAATTAAAGTATTGAGGGTGCTATTGTTGAGTATTTAAGCTTAGTAAGGTAAGTGTATCCCTTATAATATGTGTGCTTATAATTTTAACTTTTAAAAGCATGTGTTTTATTATATAATATGTGTGTTTATGAATATTTGACTAATTATGCTTATTAATGGATTTTAGTCATGTTGAATGGCATTATGGAATTGCATTGAAACCTTTAATGATGTTAGAATGTTGGGGATCATGTATGATGATATGATGTATATGGCTTACATGAATGAAAGTTTATGTATGTTGTACATTACACATGATAAATATGATGTAAGTCCAAGAATGGAATTAAATGCTTATATGGACATTGAATATGATGTAAGATGCATGAAGTGCTGCTTTTGGATGCTTAAAGGCATGATGGCTGAATGGCCATTTGATGTTTATATGCTTGTGTTTTGCTTTATTTATGGCATTGACAAATGGTAAATAATGCTATGAATGTTAATGATTATGAAAGCATGTATTAAGATTTAGATGTGAAAAAGAATGTGTGTAGCAATAATAGGATATCATGGCCGAATGGCCTAGATGTATGTACGTATGTGAATATTGTCAAATGATGCATGCAAAGGATGATTTTTGCATGAGTTTGAATATGTGATCATATACACATGAGATGACCCATGTTATATAAAGCAGTGAATTTATGATGCATGAATGAGGTTATGGCTTATGATGAATTCATGTATATGTATGTTTAATACCAAAAATGATATAGATAATACATGATAATATACATGTTTAAGGTTATAAGGAACTGTGTTGATGCGTGAAATGAGAAAGCATGTATAGTTGAGGAATTCTTGATGGCTTGGCCGAATGGTCTAGTGTAATGGCCATAATGCATTTAAGGCAATTATGAGCATATTATGACATGATGAGATGTCATAATATGGCAATGAGTTGAATGATTAATTATGATGTTCGATGTTAAGAAATTAATAATGTGTGAATGGATCCTTATGTTCCTTATAATTAAATGTATTGGATAGATGCATAATATATGATCATTATGTTAATGTCTTGCATATAGCATTGTAAGAAGTTATAGTTATATGTATGTTGCCTATTATGTATATCATAAATAATGCAAATAACCATAAAAATGAAAATGATTATGCGAACATGTAGACATGTGTAATATAATGAGAATCTATTTGAACATATATATGAACTATTGGCTTGAAAAAGATGATATGATGATGTAGATGGAAAATGGTAGTTGTGAAATGCCATAATGCATGATGATATGGCCAAATGACATAATATGGGAATTGATATATAATTTTTAAAATGATACTGTGGATGGCATATGGTAGTTGGGAAACACCATAATGCATGATGAGCTTATGATATGGCTGAATGGCCTAATATGGAAATTGATAGGTGCTTTAGGCATTCATCAAATGTTTATGACATAATAATATGGATATAAGGAAAGAATGGCCTAAAGTGATTAAAAGAGAAAAATACTTATGATAATGTTTATTATGCATAAAAGATGGATATGTTGATGTGTTAATCAATGTTCTATGTTGCATGAATGGTAATATACTAGGAATAATAAATAGTGAAGAATATTTATTTTCTTTAAGGTCAAGTGTTGACCAAATTAAAGATAAAATTCATTCATTCTACTTTAAGATGGTGAAACTAAAAGTGAATTTGTTTAGTGGCCCATACAAGTAAACAACCAAGTTGGATAAGTTGGCTAGTCAACTAGGAGTGATAGTAGCTGCTAGGTTACTTCAGTGTCTCAATGCGTTTAGTTTACAGGTCCATTAAATGTCTGACCCATGGGCCTATATCTTTGATCTTTGAACCCATATGAGTGCAGCTATCACGAAGGTCCAATAGGGCTGCTACACAATTATGTTGGTGCAGTAATCGATAAGGTCTATAATAGGGGCCACTGCACATCATGATCCCATTATCTGTAGGATATTTAGATATATTGAATGACCTTTGAGTCTGATGCGTACGGAGCTTAAGTCATTTCAAGGGCCTTGGTGGTCTATCGATACTCTATTTTCTATAGTGTTCTGTGTTTCCTTAAGTATGGGCCAAATAAATGGATTTTAAAGAAAACTATACATGGTTTTTATAATGAGTTAATTTTATTATTTAGACATGATCTTGTGATGCATTATGTTTACAATTTATGTCATGTTATGCCATATGTGTATGTTATGCATAAAGTTGCACATGACGTAATAAGTTGAATGTTTAGGTTTTTAAATCTTAATGGATGACAATTTATGATTGAATGTTGGAAGGCCTGAGTATGATTATGGTGAGATATGTATAACCATGTTATAGGATAAAGATTATGTGACCATGGCTTATGCATGATATGCACATGAGCTAAAATAAGAGTTAAGGCATGATAATGTTTAAATCAAGGCATAATAATGATATTTATAATCATTAAGCATGTGTATTTATTTTCCTTATGTATGAGCAGTTGATTGAATCATGTAAATTGAGATAATGGTTCTTTTCCATGTTGTTTTATAGTGAAAGTCATGCATGTTCAAATCTTCAATGTTGATAATGTCTTATTTATTTATGCCTTTTTACACATGCTGTATTATTAACTTTTAACATAGCAGACTGACATATTATGAATGTTTATAATTTAAAGTATTTAATAAAAAATGAAAAGAAAAGAATGTACCATACTATACTGGATACACCACTAAGTTGTAAATCTAAGTACATCATTTATTTGTGATGTGAAAGTTTTTGGATAGCTCAAAAGGAAGAACCTCTACACTATAAATGACGTGGGCTTATTGAAGATGATATTGGTTACACTGTTTTTGGATGCTATATCTATAAAGAAAGGAAAGAGTTTACAAGCACTTATATGTATATTGATGTATGATTATGGGCTTGTAATGTATTAAAAGTTTATATGATCTTGTAATATAATATATGTAAATATATGAGGACTTGTTATTGATGGGTATTGATATATGATGATTTATGAGCTATTATGTATGTAAGTGTTGATATTTTGTATATTTGTGAATCAGATGATGTTGAGTTTAGAGGGTCAGATGGACCTGTATGAGGATGAGATGTGTTTTGATATATTAGAAATGTTATTTTTATACAGGTTACTATTTCAGATAATGTCCCGACATAGCCATTATGTTATCAAAATTTTGACCCGAGGACCCCATTCGTATACCTTAGATGAGGTTTTTGATAAGATAAATTTTTTATAGGTTGTATGATAAAAGGATATGTAGTTGGTTAAAAAGGTAAAGATTTTAAGTGTAACACTCGCAATTTTTTGATATTACAAATAGGGATACCTGCATAGTGAATAGTACTTTTAGAAACTCGGGATGAACTGAGGCCATAGAATGATAGAATTAATTAAAACATAATTATGGATGAAATTTGGGACCAAATCGATGTCATTTAAGGGGTTAAATTTGACTGCAAAGTTTGCTTACTAGTATCCCATGAATAGTGACTTAGTTGAAGCTAAACGAAAAATTATTTTGAAAGTGCTTAGAAAATTCTAAAAATAGCACGACTTAATGGTTGAAAATTTTAACTAGCACGATGGAACTAGTTATGGAATTTTTTGAGATTGAGAGGTAATTAAATGGAATTAATTTATGATGTCTTGACTCGAAAAAATAATTTTTATTAGAAAAAAAATTCTAATTTTTGGGAGATAATTAAAATATTGATTTTTATGCTTTTTAGAGCCATTAGCTTTTTTTTTTTTTTAGATTTAGAGCATGAGATGAATTTTTAGAGAGAATTTTGCTAAAAAAATAATCCTTGCCATCTATTTGCGACTTGGCACTTATCCAACCCTTCATTCTCTACTTAAGAATAGACCTTAAGTTATTTGAACCAACTAGCTTCCTCGCCCATGAGATTTAGAGCATGAGATGAATTTTTAGAGAGAATTTTGCTAAAAAAATAATCCTAGCCATCTATTTGTGACTTGGCACTTATCCAACCCTTCATTCTCTACTTAAGAATAGGCCTTAAGTTATTTGAACCAACTAGCTTCCTCGCCCACCCCTCCTCCCCCCAATTCTTCATTTTTCTCACTTAATCACTGTAACCTCTATACCTAATCATACTAAACTCATCTCCACTCTTCACTCATCCTAATTCTAGTGAAAGATAGCCTTAGGAAGGCTTAAAGAGAGAGAATTCCACCTTGAGTGAATAGTAACCAAGGTGAGTAAAAGGCATTGTTTTTATTTCCTAATATTTTTCTATGATATAATTTAGATTATTTAGTGTATTTGTGAGTTTAAAATTAATTTTGGTCATGTGTAGAATTTTTTGTGAACTTTATTTATGAACTAGGTGTATGTTTATAGACAAAGAAGGAGAAGTGGTAGAAAAGAGAGAAGGCCAAGCTTGAGGAAGGGATTAGGACCATTTTCGAGGCTTGAGTTAGTGGATTTAATGATTCATGCATTTTACCTTATGAATTTGTGTAATTTTGGTATGTGTACGTGTATGGAAATGATATGTTTGCATGTTATCGCATGAGTTTGCATGGGAAATGAGTTATAATCATATGTATGGATTAATTAAAGCCTAAATGATGCAAAAAATGGAAAGGAAACATAATGGATGGTGATGGTCAAGTAAGGGCTGAAATATACACTTGAAGAATTTAATGAATATATGTAGTATTTATTAGTATAATGTGTAAGGTTGTAACATCTTTTACTCATTCAGTGGCCGAAATGAACAAGAGTTGCCACTTTCTAAAGGTCACCCATCCTTATGCTACTCTAGCCTATTTTCATTTAACACTTTATGAAGTTATATTTTTAGATGATTAATCCAAGTTAATTAAGTTTTAGCAGTATACATGTTGTCTAGGTGAAAATCTAAAACTTTAAACCTACAAGAAAGCACTTCTATAACAATCTCAAGTATCACCAAAACACCTAGCTCCATTTGATCCTTTAACCACTCTCAGTTGTCCTCGTTATCATCATTATTGAGATAATAACATTTCAATTAAACAAAACACACAATATCACATTGCACAGTGTCTCATTATATACAGACAATCATATAGAAATCATACATCTCACCATCTGGTTTATCATATATAAATATCAGTCATAACATTACAATATGTTAGGTCACACATATTCACACTTATGACTATGCCTCTTTTATATATGGTGCCTTTACTTTGCCTTATATATATGAGTGCCAAAGATACATCTTCATTGGTAATCTCCTGCTATGCTGCTGGCTGAAATACGGCTGCTAATTAATGCCTAATACCTGTGCATTGGAAAACTAACAAGCTAAGTATACATTTAGTGGTAAATTTAGTACAACGTGTATTGTAACACACAAATGCAGCACACACATAGGTCAAATCTTTATTTTACAGTATTTTGTCATTTTATCATCTTAAGGTTAAAATACTTTTTATATTCCCTTTAATTCAGGTTATGGTATGTCTTATATACGTTAAAATAACTGCAATATTAAATTAGGTACAATTTATTCTAGTTTTGTATTTTAATTTCCATTCATCTAATATCTGAATCATTATCTAGGATTCCTGGAGTGTTCTTCTAATGGTCACATTATGTTACCCTTAATCCATTAGTATCTATTTATAACCTCAATTCCTTGATCAATTAACTTATTATAACCCTCATTGATTAGAGTTTATCTCTATCAGTCTATTTTGGTCTAACCATATTCAATCATTATAGGGTTTATTTTTATCATACTAATAATATTAGTTTAGGCCCATATTCGGGAGATAACTCTTTTAAGATTGGATATCAAGATCTAAGCTTATGTAGAGGCCTACATTTTGGACCTCGATGATTGCACCCATCATCAAATCTCAATATGTGTAGAGGGTTCTATCTCAGAACCTCGACGACTACACCCATCTTATAAGCTGTGTAGGGGCCCATGTTTTGGACCTCGACAGCTACACCCATCATCAAATCTCAAGATGTACAGTGGCCTTTCATGGACCTTTAGGGCAATTACACCTACCATTAAATCTCATAAATTATGCAGTGGCCCTTCGTGGACTTTGAGATGACTGCACCCACACAATATCATCTCATAGTCATCCTCGTGGATTGACATATCATGATACCGGAGTGTCCTAGAGCTGTTACTCCTTAATTAATTGGTCAACTTATCTAGTAAGTGTCTAATTAATATGGGCCATAATCTCTCATATCTTTTTTTTCCATTATTTAAAATTAGCCTTTAATGTTTCTAGTTCCATTCATTTAATATTTCCTTACTTAATCCAAGTTTCATTAGAAATAGATTATCATGCTTTCATTCTCATTATTCTCATTTCCATGTCATTAATGATCTTAATTCTCATTCTTTATATGTTAATATGTGCCCTCCCATCTAGGTCTTACATATAAACTCTCTCATAATCTCAATCAATTATAGCTCTTCATAATTCATTCATTCATATTCATAGTCATCATACTTTTTGAAGGATTTCAGTGTCTCCTATTAGCTCAAATATTTATGTATATTCTTATGGTTTGATCATAAAGATTATTACTATTCTTCACATTCTATCATTAAATTATCCACCTCTTTATTATACACTCATTAAGTTATATAATCTCCTTTAGTGGTTTAAACTTGTTGCTTGGGTCGTATTATTCCATACACTTCTTTTACTTAGATCGATGCTCATATTTTCCTAAAGATAACTTAGGCCCTTCAGCCATCATATTAACTTATACTAGTTCTCTATTCATTATCGACTCCTTAATTATCCATTATTCTTGTAAGGTATACTCAAGTTCACCTATTCTTTCATTTTTATTATTCTTCATTACTCACAATCTATTTTAATATTTGTTACTCACCTATGCTACCAAAATCATATATATTTAAGTTTACATAATTCATTCATATTACTCATGTTTATAGTTACTTACTCAACTCAATTACCCATCACACTTACTTTATCTCACAAATCCATTCATTCATCTCAATATATCATTCAGCCATCTTATGTCAAGGTATATACATTTAACATTTCAATAGGTTCTCCCACTAATTAAGTTTACCATTACATTACCTACTCTCTTACATAAAATGAGCCATGCAGACCAAAGCACACACATATGCATTCATGCTCCACCATTTGGCCATCACACATTATCATACATTCTCATTGTTTCTCATTCATTTCTTCACACATTGTCACTCATATCCATCATTTAATCTTATTCATGCAATTTCTATGTTCAATCACATACCTTTTTTATAATTCTTTTACTTCCATACATATGGTCATTATTTGATTATGCACATATACATTAATCAATGCAAGTTTCATTAAATTCACTTATATGGGACTCTAGAATAATCTGATGGCACCTCTTAAATCCTTGGTTTCCTCCTCCTCCATCAATTATAATAACCTTTAGGTTTAGGTAATTCCACAAATATCTACATAACTCTAAATCAAAATCTAATCGCATATATAACATTTACACCTCAAATACCCTATAATAAAAAATATTAAAATTTCACTTACCTATAAAAGTGTCATTATTTATCAAGTCCTCAATTCTCTCAAATTAGGCCTCCTCTTGAGATTCTCTCACTAGAATCTTAATTTAGGGATTGTGGAGGCATGTTTTGATATTTTATTTGGAAGAAACGGCCTTGTTTTTTTGTTAGAAAGAAGAAAAAGAAAGGGATGAGAGAGAAAAGGGAGATGGCATCAGCTTCAAGGGTTTCAAGGAGGAAGATGGTTTGTTTCACTAGTGTACACCCACACACGATATAAGCTATTTATATTAAAAGGGTGGATGGCCACAATTGCGTCACGTGGCAATCAGATGGTCTTAGTTAATCCTATTTATGTTTTAACCTTCAAAAATGTAAATTAAATATTCAAGATCTCCAAAATTCATTCTTTCAATGCCAAAAATTTTTAAAAGTTCCAATTGGGGGACCCTTAAAATCTCGAGTCAAAACTCCAAAGGAAACAAGGTATATTATTCACTCGCGTAATTAAGAAATTTCAAATAAATATCAAACAAACTCAAAATTATAATTCCTCACCATTGGATTAATTGGAATTTTTGACATTTAGGGTATGTTATTTTTAGATCCATCTAGGCACTTTCCATGTAACGCTCGTAAGCCAAGGTCTTATGAACACTACCTTCTGTACCCGAGTGATGTTCCTTGCAGTATAGGGCATTGCAATGAGTCCAACAAGGGGCATATTGGTCATAAAACTATGATGGGCTCGAAAATGGATAAAATGAATGAATTTAAAAATTTAGCAGAACTAATAAATCATTTCGGGTCAAGAACTAGTGTATGAGGAGATAAAATGAGTTTGTGCCGGGACAGCCTCGGGATGTGCCCGGATGGACTCAAAAATACCACACCCTGAACCTCAAAAACTCCAATGAGTATGATGGAAAAGGAATTTTAATTTTTTGAGGTCAATAGATATTTTTTTGAATATTTTATTCTGATGGGTGAATAGTGTCAAAAAGTCAACTGTTGAATTTTGACTTAAAATTTTTTGTGCACCTTGGTTACACTAATCAAGGATTTTTAAAATAGAAATGATAATTTTTGGAGGCCCAAGAATTTTCTATGAATTTTTGAAGCTAAAAATGACATAGGGTGAATATTAGCCATTAGATTGCCACGTGTCGTGATCCAGGCCATCCACCCTCACTTATATGAGAGGTTACACATGTGAAAGGCTCACATATGCCAAGAAGTCTTCTTCAACCTTAAGAAACCCTATATCCCGATGGAATTTCTCTCTCTTCTCCCACTTTTTCTTTAATTTTCTCTCTCCTCTCTCCTCCAAACCACACAAAATTTATATAAATCCAACCCTCCACAGTTTATATATTCTAATTCTTCAGATAGAATTGAGAAAAGGAGCTTAAATGGTGAGATTTGTCACTTGGGTGAATAGTGACATTTTCTTGTGTAAGTGTCCCTAACCCATTTTTTTTTTATTTTTGATATAGATAGATTAAGGTATTCTAAGAATTACCATAGTTTTAGATTTTAATTTGGAGCTCTATATAATTTTTGAGAATTTTTCTAAGAGGAAATCTTGTATGTTTAGGTATTAAAGATTCAAATGAGGGAAACCAAGTTCTCAAGCTTCAAAGTGGTGGAGAAAAGGGTGTTTTTACACCCTAGGTATGTGGAATAGATCCAAATTTAATATGCTTATGTGTTTGACATGATTGAGTGTGTGTATGTTGTATAGAATTGCTTGTTCTTGGTGTATGCAAGATGATAATGTAAAATGGTGTTATAACAATGCTAATGGCATTAAAATAATAGGTTTGGCATGTTAAATTGAGAAGAAATTCACATGGATATATGTGTGCATGTCTTGGCCTAAAATGTGTATCTAATGGGCTATGGTATGTGTAGACATGGTTATGGCATGTTCAAATGGCAAGGTTATGAAGTGTATAAACAATAATTAGGAATGAACATTAATAGTAGCATATTTCATATGAAATTGTGGTGAATTAGTAGCTTAAGGGTATAAATATGAAATGATTTGTAAAATGGCATGATTTTGTACCTTATGGTGTGACTATGGTTTATGAATAAATATGTAAAGGAAATGATAAAGATTGGAGTTGGCATGGGTTGGAATTGTAAAGACATGAAATATGGAATTGACCAAATGAATAGTGTCAGTTTATAAAGTTACTAAATGATAGTAACTTTGCGACAGTAGGCAAATTGTCATATTTTGTGTGCATTCTATTATAACATGTAACTTAATGGTATAATGGACTTGGGAATCAATAATATTAAGATTAATAGCCTTCATAGATAATTGGCCCATCAGTTAGACACCCACTAGATGGGTTGACCAGTGAACTAGGGAGTTTACAGCTGCTAGGCAGTTTAGTCCTCCTGGGGCCATGGTTGTGTGTTGGATCTGGCGGGTGCAGCTGTCAAGGTTCAGAGATGAACCCTACACACTTGGGTATTGGGAGGTCCACCTACACTAATCCCTACTGCCCGTCTATTGTTTGTGGGTATTGAGAGGTCTCACAGGGCTGATCCCTACTATTTCATTTGTAGATATTAGGAGGTCTATGAACTGATCCCTACTATCTGCCAGTCTAGTATTAGGAGGTCTACAGACTAATCTCTACTATTGAGCGAGGTCGGTGCAGCTACCTAGGTCCAAAATGTGGGCCACTGCATAAGATAGTTCCCGCTATCCGATGTTTTAAAATGTTGTCTATCTGTCTTAGCCTTGAATGATACTAAACTGAACTGAAAAGTGAATAACTAAACTTGAATGTAATAACAAAACTAGGCTTTGTAAAATAGGACAATGGCCATGTGTATTGTGTTTCATGATTTCTATATACATGTCCATGACATATTATGTTTAGTCTATTCCACCATTGAGTTTTATAATCAAGGTATCGGTGTTTTGATGCACAGGCTATAGACATTGAGAGATCGCTAGCTTCAAACCACTTTAGTGTAGCTGCCTCTGAGTCTTTTAGTACATTTTGCTTTTCTTTTTGAGTTTTGTAGTTGTGCACTCATGTATATTAGGATGTTGTGGGTTACATGATGTAAATAGAAATTTAAGATGATAAACTCATGTGTAAGTACAGTTTTGTCTATTAATGCTAATTTACCTATTTTTATCTATGCGATAATGGGTCTAAAACCCTGTGTTCTTTGATATGTGTGTTGCTAAATGATGTTGATTGGGAGGACCAAAAGGGTCCAGAAATGGAGTGTGAGGGGAAAATGAATTTAGAAGTGATTTTCTTGCAGGTTTAATTTGGGGTTTGTTACCTAGGTAGTTGTTATGCTGCTCAATTGTTTGTAAATGTCTGATAGTTGTAATTTGGGGTTTTAACAAACTAAAATAGGCTAAAATAAAAGGATAAATAATCAGAAGGGCATAATGGGTAGTCTAGGTCAAACTTGGGTAGAAGTTAAATGAAAGGCCCTTGGGGAAATCCAAGGGTGGATGACCTCATAGAAAGTAGCACACCTTGCCTATTTTCTGTAGTAATGGGTAGGGGGTGTTATAGTTATGGGCTATTGTGTGTCATTTCTAACTTGTTTCTTTGAGGCATTGCTAGTGACCAATCTAATCAAAGTGAGTTCGCATGGACATATGCCAAAGCTCTACAGAGTTCGTGTTAACCTAACAATGCACAGGCGGGACCAGTTTCATGTTATGGACTATTTCCTTTAGTTCTGTACTATTTCTACTTCATTGCTTCTTTTTGGTGTTATAATAGGTAGTTAATAACTTGTTTTACATACCAAATGCCTAACTTCACATTAAAAGGTTTTCTATCTAATTAATTGGTGTTTTCCAACAAAAATGGTTTTGAGTTTTCTTTAATCAAAAGTCATATTAAAAATGTATTTTAATAAAGGCCAATCTCTTAGAGATAGGAGTTAGACAATTACGCTTGTTGTATGCTTTAAATACCGCAATTTACTTTCTATACATGAAAAGGTGACATAAATGTTTTAAATACAATGCATACTTACTTGATACAGGATTGATAAATGTTATAATGTACAAAGAAGGCATATTATTGGGGGCATAAATAAGATCTGAATTTGGAGCCTTTCTAGCGCAAAAGATCAGAGGTCTGGGTGTGAAGGCCAGGTGGCAACTCCCAAACACTAAACTGCTCT
This sequence comes from Hura crepitans, assembly GCA_948208565.1. Classification (NCBI taxonomy): domain Eukaryota; kingdom Viridiplantae; phylum Streptophyta; class Magnoliopsida; order Malpighiales; family Euphorbiaceae; genus Hura; species Hura crepitans. Next base: position 16,279 of record CANXYI010458394.1, read on the forward strand.
CATCCCCAATAAAAATACATTATTTTTCCTATAATATCTACATAAAAATTAAAAATTAAAAAAAATATAAAATGATTAAATTGAACTTTACAGTTAAAACTGTTTTAGTTGAATTGGTCACATATGATGTGTTTATTGATTTAATCCATTTTTAAAAATTTACAAATTATTTTCTTATATATATATATGATGTATATAATGTTAATTAAATGTTTCTAAATGGTAAAAGCCATTTGCATATCAATTTAATTGATAAACTTGCTTGATTGTCAAGATTGTCATATTTTTTATTCGATAAATGGTTTGATTTTGTCAC
>CANXYI010458497.1:0-11361 GCA_948208565.1 Hura crepitans
TAATAAACCTTTTAATTCATAATCATAATATCAACACATACATGTTGTATTTAGACCATATCATTCTATTAAAATTTCCATTATCATAAGCAATTAAGCATCAAATACAATTTCCATTTTTAAGTATGCATTTACATGATAAATCCATACATTTACTCCATAACTTAAAACTCATAATAAATAATCTGAGTCACATAATGGTATTAGTTACATGCAATGTTAATTATGCTTAATAATCCAAATCACAATGCAATACAACAATAAACACATAATTCCATTCATAAACATCCAAGCAAACATGCCCCTCATATGCATATCAATTTACATATTAATCTCTTTTCAAACCATTAAATAGCATGGACCACTTCTTAGGTCTTTTGACATAAAGAATACATTAACATGCATAATAAATGCAAAACACACCAATAATTCAAGTAACTATGTTACACATCATCATTTGTCTTCATACTTTAATCCTACATATTATCATCATGAATAAATCATTGTCAATTAAATTTAATTTCATAAATAACATTATTAGCATTATTGGCCCATCAATTTAATTTGATGAATTTCATCATTGGCCAATTTCTTTCTAAAAGTGTACTCAAATGCTATGGATATGGAACAGGTGCGACAATACCTTTAAATTTTCATCTCAATGGTATTTGAAGGTATAAGGTGTGATAGTACCTTTAAACTATCATCTCGATAGTATCCCAAAGTATAAAAATGGTGCCTAACACTATAAGATAGTGCGATAAAAGAAATGTCCAATGCTACGAAAGAATATGCATCTACTAGTATCCCCTATTTGGTATACCAAACTATCGTGAAGGCAATAATGTATCCTAGATAGAAATGGGTTCCTTTTTCCATTATTAACCTTTTCCATTAACAATTTTTACATATCTATGGTGTCTTTAATGACACTTTTCCATACACATGCACATAAGCATGTTATTTGCATAATATTGTCATAAAGGCTTATTATCCATATTCATTTAACATATTAAAAGATTTCTATGTGGTTGTTTGTTTTACATTTCAATAATCTTTCATGAAAATCATGCATGTGCATTCCAAGTACACCTATCACATAATAAGCTATATACACTCAAGTCACATGCATGCATGGTACATAGCCATAATTTTTCTTTTAGTCCATGCACTACAAAAATAAATTAAAATCTATGATGGATAATTCCTTCGTGAAAATTATGAAATTTGTCATGGATTAATAATTTGCTATGGATAGAAATTTGTTGGAATATCTTCACAGAGGATTATCAATGGCAGATTTCACCCATTGAGGAAATTTTGCGATAGATTTAATTTGTCGCGGAAGAAAAAATCATGGTCGTAAATTATTTTTAATTTTCGTCGAAAAATTTTGCGATGAAAATTTGGACTAATCTATCACTGTTTTAAAATTAAAAATATTTATGAGAACTTTCCATCAAAGGTTCGTTCCTAAGTTTTCTAAAAATTTTTAAAAATTAAATAAACTATAAATAAAAACTATTCAAAATTGATATTAAATTTAAAATCAAATATAACAATAAAAGTAAACTACAATAATTCTAAAAATATAAAATATAAAATTGATACAATATCTAAAGAATATTCTACAAAAGATTAAGTAAAAAAAATAATTTAAAAATTAAATAATGAAAATACTAATACAAAAACCATTACATATTACAAACTAAAATCATACTAAAAATAAAGTGAAGCCATTCTTATTCGTCTTGCTAATGACAATAAAACCATTTGTCAAAAATTAGATATATTAAACATACAAATGGTATATGTATAATTAGTACATGTGTAATCCCCAATAACATCAAAACAAGGATCGTGAAAAAGTAGGCAAATTTAAGTAAATACTTCTATAGTAATTGAAAAGGATTTTACTGGGGAGCTAAATCAAGAAAATAGTTATCAAAGGTTGGATAACAATCACAATACATCAACTCAAATTTAAAAGTGCAAATAACTATAACTTAGATTATGTATGTATATCATTTTTACCACTTAACGATCAAATATCAAATGGAGTTTCCTATGAAAAAATTAATATAATGCATTAGAAAAAAATAGTTAAGAGGAACACTCTATTGGTGTAAGAAAAGCAGGCAAGCTATCAAATATGGCAAAAATGATACAATTAATAAAATATGCAGAAAACCCAACTCTACAAAGATAAGATCAACATAAATAATAACTCAATTGATTGATAAGCAAAAAAAAGGAAGAAAGAAACAAAAATATCACCAGGATAAGATCAACAATAGATAAGAAATCAATTGATGAGTAATGTATAGTCTTTGGATTTAGGTGGTTAAGTTAAACTTCCCATTAACATACTTAAACATAAGATTGCCAGTTGAAGCTGATTAAAAATCTATCAAATATTAACATAATAAAATGCAAACTTAGTCAATTAAGAGTTAACTTTCAGTCTTAAAGTTGCAATTCTAATAAAAGATTCTCACAAAAATCAATAATTAAGCACAGTAAAACAAAATTAAGCAACAAATTTTTGATTCTAATACTTACCTCATCAACCTATGACCATGTTTGTTTCTTCAAGGAACTAACACCAACCACTAGCTGTAAAACCACAAATCCAAATCATAACCTAAAAACAATTTGAAAAGGCAACCGTAATCGTAATGGGGAATAGTAGAAAATCAATAGCAAATCTTACTACACTTATAAGGTAGAGACAATGCGATATGAAAAGTCCTGGTGAGTAGCAAAAGGCCAACGACCACTAAATGGTCGGCATTAGCTTAAGGGAAAGGGACATAGTATCGGATTAAAGAGCAGAACTCTTTTTGCTTTTTGATTTTCAATTCTTGCTTCTAATTTCTGCCTAACTTTCTTACTTTTCTTTTTCTTTTTCTTTTTCTCAATATTTCCATGAAAACGACATAATTTTAGTTAAAAAAATGATTTCTTATTGATTCAATAATTCACATCAATCCATTCAAATTAAAAAAGTAAAAAAAAATTAAAAATTACTAATGAATTCGCCAATGAAATATATCCATCATAAACAAAAGTTAAATATAAATTATTTTTTTATTTTCTTAGATAGAATTTTTATCACATTTTGTAGACAGTATTTCACTTTTTCAAAAAAATCTTTGATAGACTTTCCATTGTGAATAATTGTGCCAAATTTTACCGCCCTAATCTTTGATAGAATTTAGCTTTTAGTCATTAATCTATCACCATTTTTATGTTAAACAATTAAATTATATATTTTCGTGACAAAATATAAAATCCATCTTCTATTAATCCACAATTTGCCATGGATTTCAATTCATTATAGATTCCATTACAGATTAAGTTTTTTTTTTTTTTGTAGTGATACCTATATGCATATTCCAAATGTCACATTATGTTGTTCAAACAAGGTTCTTTAACCATATGAACATTATTTCCTTAATGGAGCATACTTTGCATCATTATATTAAGAGAACATTCATGCAATTGCATTTTACATATATCTCTACAAGGTATAACATTTAAGCACAAATTCTAATTTCCATCAAAGTTCATTTTGGCCATGTAAAAAAATAGCTTATATCGATACAAAACTGTGGCACAATTTCGACATAACCATAACATAATTTATACATATAAATGTTCATATATTTAAATATTCATATTTTGATGTTAAAAATGCTACATAAGTTTCATTTTTCACATTTCATTTATAGTATATACCCATAATGCATAGCTACTACACATAATTATTTAATTTCACAATAAAGCACATGCACATAGGACTTTTGCATTCAATTTTTGCCTAAATGAAGAAATAGGTCTTTATTCTTTTACAATTTTCTTTCCTTTTCTTATTATGTCTATTTACATAAATTCAATCACTTTTGTATACACACCCACATTAAAGTATTTATATAACAAATAGAGACATAATCCTTTAATGTGATTTTTACATATACTTCCATCTTAATTATTAAAATAACTTCTATTACCATTATAAATATTTTTAATATATTCACTACTAAAGTGGCCACATGTTTTTAAATATATTATCAATGAAATAGTAGATTAACAAAAATACTAAAATTAGTTTTTTATGAGTTAATGTTGCTGACTCACTAAAATAACAGAAAGAACTAGCTATTTGTTTGAATTTTCCAATATTGTATTATAAATGTGCTAGTTGTACACTTTTTCTTCCAACATTAATAAATGAAGAGTACATGTTGTCTACATAATTTCTCATAAGAAACTCAATAACCTCATGTAAACAAATTTTTACCTAATAAGTACACTTGCTATTAACTAAAGTAGTTTTGTTATCTTGGTTTAACCTTTTAAAAGGCATAATTTGGATTTATGTTCTTATGACATTTTTAATTTCATGAGTCTAGTTTACTATGCCTTTGGAATCACTTCATTTGGACTAATAAAACTCAAGATATAATTTTTTTATACTATATTTAATAGTCAAATTTCACTATTCATTTTTTATAATAGCTTACTGGACATGATTTAGATTTTGACTTAGTTAGAGACTCATTTTGACAAGAAGTCTTCTTAAGATTTCTTTCTTTAAGTCTTAATTTTAATTAGGAATAAGAATCAATTCAATCTAATCTCTCTAAATATAAGGTCTGGTCAGTTAAAAACCTATTAGTTTTTGAAATTTAATTTCTATCTTAAAGTCACTCTTTAAACAACTTCCACTTAGAATTTAAGAATACCTTATTAGCTTTAATTTGATATAAGGTACATCTCATTTGGACATCTATAACTCCAGTTGTGAAGTTTTTTCTCAGACTAGTTCCAAAACCAAATAACAGGTTTTCAAATTTCTAACACCAAATTGTAACAAATTTGCAAATAGATTCCTCTCAAAATTTTGACATTCTTTCTTCACAAAAGTTTTAGCCATATCTCTTATATTTCATTTAGCACTAGTATCACCACATTTTAAGCACTAAAACTTAAAATAAATCCCTTTAACCAAACACTATACAAGCTATCTAGTTTTATTTTTCTACATTTCATTGTTTTTCCTCAATTCTTTGCAATATTTAACATACAACAATATTATGAACTAAATCTCATTGCAAATAATTAAAAACATTTATACTAAGCCATTAAAATGAATACATACCTCAAGCTACTCAAAAATCCACTTCTCTCTCATCAATTTCCTCTTTTCATCTCCCTTTCCAATCCCCAATAAAAACTAAAAGTTCCACCTTATAAAATTATTTTCACTAATTAAGACACTAGATTAACTCATAAATTACTAACCCAACATTAATTTGGAGAGAGAGAGGATTTTACCTTACGAGTTTACTTGAGAAGTCACTCTTTTTTTATAAGAAATTAAGCCTGATCTTTAAGTTTTTTCTCCCTTTCATTTATTCTCCTTTAAGGCTTTGAATTTACTTAAGTAAATCATGATTTCTTTTAAGCTTTTCATAAGAAATTGAGGATGAAATAATGGGAAAAAAAAAAGAATAAAGGAAGATGATAGAAAAAAAATCTTCATATTTTCTTCTTATATATCTTGAATTTAATAGCTAAGATTAAGCCAAGTATTACTAATCCAACGATTATTAGTAATTTCCCTTCTAATGGCCAAGATTATGTTAAATGGCTCTCATTCAATAACTCCTACTAATCCTTAATAGGGAAAAAAAGAATAAAGGAAGATGATAGAAAAAAATCTTCATATTTTCTTCTTATATATCTTGAATTCAATGGCTAAGATTAAGCTAAGTATTATTAATCTAATGGTTATTAGTAATTCCCCTTCTAATGGCCAAGATTATTGCAAGTGGCTTTCATTCAATAACTCTTACTAATCCTTAATGAACTTAGTTAACCTTAATTGATTACTCTTAAATAATCTTTTAAGTCTTTAATTAAATTTAAGTTTGGTCAACTTTTGAAAGTGTTAATTTGACCAACTTATTCGTGCCCTGGTTTTTTTCATGCTTTTGACCTCTTATTAACCTCATTTTTGTTCCATATTTGGTACTTGAGTTTTAGAGTCCGAAAATACACTATTCATGTCTTGTGCACTATTCACTATTTTGTCTTATTTGCTTAGTTATTACTTGAGTTTTGTTTTCGAGTTTCCACCATCAAACGACCTCATTTTCATTTTATAGTTTAACCTCATATTTAGGTTGAATTCTACTTTTTATGACTTGAGATTCCATTATGCATGTCTGAAGAGCACTAACTTTTTATGATTCGAGATTCCATTATTCATATCTCGCGAGCACTATCCATGACTTAAAAATTACTATTCATATCTTGGATATTTTTGGGATGTTTCAATACTCTTAGGCCCTCAAAGTTAAAAAAGGGAAAGAAATGGGTAACATTAAGTAGTAAACAATAGTGAAACTAAGTCATAAGGTAGTTAAGTAACAAAAAGAAAGTATAATACAATAGTGTAACAAATAAAGTAATTTAAGAACATAAAACTTTTGAAAGTATTTAAAGAATAAGATTGTACTTTGATATCAAGCAATAATCTAGGTTTTAATCTCTAAAATTTGCTAGCTATACTACATAAAAAAAATGAGAGAAAGGAAATCTTCAAACAGTCAATAACAGGTATTACTCTACTCTCAAGCATTATTCATATTATTGTTATTTACAAATATAACTTATAATTACCTCATTCTACCTAGCTCTCTATTTAATCTATAGTTTTTTGCCACTTATATAATGCCATTAGTAGGTTTCATTATACTTCTCTTATATAAACTATACAATGCCATTATATAATTTATTATACTTCTCTTATATATCTGTAACACCCTTTAACCCAAATCTCTATAGAATATGAGTTAGAGAATGCTATTAATTGAAACCTATGCTTTCAAAACCTGAACTAGATATTTAACCTCTAAACCTAAATTATACACTTAGCTTTGGGTCATCATGATTGAAACTTTGGTACATAACAGCTATACCGAGAGCACTGCTCAAATTCACCCATAAAGAAATTACACTTCTAAAATATTCGATGTCAATCAAACTACATTTCCACAATATACATTCTCTAATCAACTAACAAGTAACATATAGACTTTAACTTGAACTATTCACATATTTCAACATTATAAGATTCAAACTATCTAATATAATCATAACCTATCTTTATAAGCCTATAACATACTTGTAAATATAAACTTAATATACATTTTCACTTATACAAAATATTAATTTACACTATCAATATACAATCTCTGTTTATTCATACATAATTATGATTCATTTTATATGACATCTATACATGGCATTTAAATCTTCCATTGCAAAATCCTCTTTTTCTCATACACCATCTCCTAGGTTGTCAGTCTTGTCTTTGTAAAGTTACATACACGTATAGAAATTCTACCATACTGAGCCACTCACTCAGTGGTGCTTAAACAATTTCAAATATACCCTTCAGTTATGTTATAAGTCTTAAACATTCATTTTATGTGTAATATCCATAAGTTATAAGCATTTTAATATCATCCCTTAAAATACATATGGATATTGGCATGTTAATGAATTTACTTAATACTTAAGTTCACTATACATATTTTTAATTACAACCTTAAATTATGTCTCTAAATAATCCCATACATATCAAGGAAGAAAATGTACTAACTATGATCTTTGTTAATAAATTCCCAACTATTCTTTTTCTTAATCTCTATTTCAATTAAGGAATTCTATCTTCCTTACACAAAAACATACAATTTTTGTATTAAATTATAAACAATACACTTCTACAAGTTTGAGTTCTTAACAACTTCCAATTGCTTATAAAGTAGTTTAATCTTTGATTACTTCACTGGTAAGCATTTAAAGTTGCTTTAACTAGTTTTATAAAGATTTAAGTCATTAATAGACATGTACATTTCCAAGATTGTGTTCTTCAAGCTTTAAAATAATAAATAAACCTAGTTTATACACCTCTATTTAGGTTTATGACATCATACATATGTAATTAAATAGAGATAAAATTTCCAACACTTTAGTCTAACAAGGTTTATAGATATAATATCATAATTATTTAACTCTGTTAGTTAAACTGGGTCTTTTGTCATAAGGTTTCATACTTTCACGAAACTCATTATTAGTTTGGCTATTATATACTTTTATTAACTTAAAATTTTGGTTACAACTTACTCCTTGATTGTATTTATAAACATGTTTATCAATATATTAAAGCCCTTAGCAAACAAGAGGAATCACCTGATTAGGATAAATGAGTAAGTCACAACATACGGGCAACAAGTGCCAAATTGTCATGTGAATTATAATGTATAGGCACAAAGTGCTAGAATTCATCATCACTAATAATTATGAAGATACAGTACCGCTAGACCTTATTTGGCGTGTCAAACTTATCATAGAACTTTGAATCCTACATGGTTTATGAAGGCTTTAATGTTAAACATTTAATTAATCTTTACTTATTTTTATCTTATAAGCTTATCAACTTAAAGCATACATATAGGTTCCAAAATGATAAACCAAGTCAACCATGTTTACAAGTTATAGGATAATTATCTCTAAAAATTATTTATTTCTTATTTTTAACTTAAATAAAATCATATTCAACATAACATGCTATCTCTTACACATAACTCACTTTTGAATTAATTTAAGTATCATATGTTGCATACATAACTTGTTACCATTTTAAAAATCTTTTGTACCTTATTCTTATTGAAAAAATTATCATATACATTTACCATCATTTTATTCATTCACCCTTTTTAATTTATATGGAAACAAAACATAAAAAAAAAAAAGTGCAAAGTACATATATACATATTCCTTCCTTATTTAAACTTGTAACCTTTTTATTTCATTATTCTTTTATGTCTTATAGTCTACTTTAAAGCCAACTAATGTTCATTTATTTTCTTTTCCCTAGATTACTCTCTTAGCATATCATATATGTCCTCTTGCCATTTATATTTGGTTATTTTGATCTTTCTTATGGTTAACACTTTATGCTTTAAAAAATTTTTTAGAGGAGTATTATTTTATTCTTTATTAATAATGCACCTTTTTTCTTCTTCTAAGTTAAAACTTAGAGAGGATTTTAATACCTTTTATAGTTATCCTGAATCTTTTGTAATTTGTTCCATTTATATTTTATATAATTTCCTTTTTCCTTATATAGTTTGGTATGATGTTTATCTAATCTACTTTTGACATTTTTACATTCCGATTTTCTCTAATTCATCCTAATTGCATACCTTTACGTTCTTTACTTTATGACTTTTTCTTTAAATTTTATGTTTGTAAAGTTCTTACTTTTTCATATTAACTACTCTAAATATCTAAACTTATGTCTTTCATTTATTCTTTTTCATATATTTTTCTCGAATCTATTTAATTACTCATGTTAGACCTAATATCATCATTCTCACATTATCTTTTTAAGTAAGGTTGAAGTTAATGCTTTTTTTGTGAATCTAATAGGTTTTCAATCCCCTTACACATATATATTCCCATTGCAAATAAGCAAGAAAATTTGAATTAAGTATTATATTCCATTTCTATTTAAGCATGCATTGTAATTAACACTTTACACTATACTTTTATTCATTTCCTAAAGTATTATCCAATGGACTGATTAATAAATCTACTTCTAAACAAATTCTTTAAACAATTGCCTATATATACAATTTTATTACACTTCTATTTTAGGAACTTTTTCTTATGGTACTTGCTTTCCATTTTGTATATCTTTAATGAATAAGTATTTTTTTCCTTTTTACAACTTAAGAATATACATACTTCTAAACATTAACATATATAGATGCTTCTAATAAAACAAAATTGATAGTTATACACACACACTCACACACATATAACCTAACCCTTCATTTTCTCCCTTATTATTTCTTAAACTCTTAACCTATTAATTTAGTCATCTTTTAAAAGTCCTTTCTATTTCAATACAAAACATGCACTTTAATTTAGTCCTTTAGCTACATAACATTCTCACATTATTCCTAAATAATCAAGGCATTCCCAATATTATGTATACACTTTACAAAAATCATTCTTAAGTAATTAAGGCAATTCCTATACCATGTTTACACTTTACGAAAATCATACTTCCCTATATTATATTAATTCCTTATACTTATTGTGTCATGTACATGTGTGTGTGTATGTGTTACAATTTATTTTTTTTCAAGAAAAAGAGAAGAAAAGAGATCAAATAACCTTTCTCAAAATAATTTCTAAGGAAGACAAAAATATAACCATTTAAGATAAATTTAAAACTTTGACCTAATTTTGCTTTTATCGATGAATTCTTTCCCGTAAAGTCTAACTCCAAAATATGGATTCTACCAAACTAAGATTAAATGCAGTTGTATATGTGGAAGTACTCTTTCTATAAAACATATTATCATTAAATTCCTCAAGAGATTCTTTTTGAAATTACTTTACTTCATAAATTCCTAACTAACCACATAATGATATTCTATTTAAAGTCACATAAGATATTTACTTGATAGCTAAAAACATAAATTTAAGTGGGTTTAATAATTTACTAATCCTTTGGTCTTACAATAAATTTTAACTTTAAGCATTAGAGTATTCTTTAGGTATTTTACTTTTTTCATACATTTTTAGACTTACCCTAACCATATTTCTACTTAAAAACACTTAATTAACTTAGTGTTCATAATTTTATTTCTCTTTAGTTCGAGTCTTATAAATTTACGCATGCATACACATCTTATGCCACTAAATAATCATATATACTTAACATTTATGATTTGCTACCTTATACATTCTCTTCGAGTATTTTGTGTTGTACTGTGAAGAATCTAAGTAATTAAAATTTAAGAAGTCTTATGCATAAACCTATCTATTAGAGGCTCTCTTAAATTTTCACCTTTTTCTTACAAATCTTCTTCCTTCCTTCGATTGGATATTTTGGTTCCAAACTTCTTGTTGATCTAAAACTATTCCTATTGTTTAAGTTCCAACTAATTTAAATCTCCTTAACAAATACAAGGAAAAATTTAGACTCTTATTTTTTATGGTAACTTATCATACCTAAGAACATAATTCAATGTACTATCTTACTTTCTTAGTTAAAAGCTAAAAGGATAAGCTGACCTTAAATTAAAAGAGGCTCAGTTCCCTTTTGAAATTCACCAACTGAAATCTCAACTCAAGGATCAAACATAATTCGATCCTTTTTTTACCTTTATTTTAATTCATTCCTTCACTTGTTTATCTTATTCTTAGTTCTACCAAAATTCATCACCGATTCAAAATCATAATCTGCTATCTACTCTAATAATTAATTAA
>CANXYI010458516.1:0-12158 GCA_948208565.1 Hura crepitans
TCTGATAATTTCACCTTTATTGCAAAAATGACCTTTGTGAATCCCATTCACATATGGCATCTTACCTTAGCCAAAGATTCCTAAATAAAGATTACTCATCAAAATTATGAGATAAACTCCCTATTATAATATGGAGTGTTAAATTCTTTGTTGATTACTACCCTATCATTAAATATGTCATGCCATGCATAAGCTTCTTGCTATGTATACTTCTTTTTTGAAGTAAAAGCTTAGGAGTCAAATTATGTCACTTTATGTTTAAGATAGCTAGTGATCTCAAGTCTAAAGATACTTGCACCATTGATATGATAAGATACTTTCACTAACATAGATTAAGTATCCATGTGAAGATCTCCTAGTGGGTCTTTAATGTACTTTCTTTCCAAATAAGCATCTACATGTTAACTCCTAGATCTTTATGCTTATAGCTGATGAGAACTATTGCTTGATCCAATCAAAAAATATAACATGTGCTGATCTATCCATCTTAACAATACCTATCTTGTTAATATTATGATCAGGGATATTTAGGTATATTATATAGCATGTAAGAAAAATCTCACATTATGAACACTTCATGATATCCTCTATATTGTGATTTTGTACTAGGGACTTTATAACATGGTTTAAGATGTTGCAAACAATTATAAGTAATATAAAAAAGTACCATGGTATAAAGAGAAATGCCTTTTACATTTATTCATAAGGTTTAAACACATGATTATAACTTTATTACATAAGCTCAAGGGCATACATCTAACACATTATACATAAACATGATCACCTACATTGCTATCAATATTTCCTTTCACCTAACATTATCATAATACAACCACACACATAATACATAATCTCACATTCATTTGTACATATAACTCATAAAACTCTTTTTATGCATATTTTCACTACAACTTATTCAATTATACATCATTTAAGCCTTTTACGTCTATTATACAAACCCTTATAATTTTTGCCATCTTAGCCACTATTATTCATATTATTTATTCATGCCTTTAACTTCACAAATCCAACAAATAACATGCACATTTAATTCTTTCATAAGCATACATAACCAATTTCATGTTATACACATATAACCTCTTTTAGGCTCACACAATGCACCATTTAACCACCTTATGTGTGTATCCTTGTCCTCTCATTTTTACAACTTAATCATACATATAAACATGTTTATAGCATCATGTAACAAAAAAAAATAATATAAGCCACTAATCTACACAAAATAACTTAAATACATACACCAACACACATTTTCATTTATGTACACATATACAATTGGCATATTATATTGAATACACACACTGAAATAAGTATTTAGACACAAATTAAGCCCTTCACACCATCTCCTTGACCTTGCCTTTCTCTCTCCCTTCTTTTTCTACATACATACACTAAATAAATCTTTAAAAATCCATAGAAAATTCTATGCATATCTAAACTTGAAATCAAATTTGGAATATTTTTATAGAGACTCTAAAACACCATAAGAAAAATATCAATTGATGGAAAGAAACACTTATTTATTTTAAGTTTTCTATTGAATAAACCCCTAAACTTAACAAAACCCCGAAAATAAACCCTTGCTTCAAGCATCTTTCACTATAAGATTTTTAATCTATTTGCAAATGATGTCTAAAAACCAAATTAGAGCAGTTTAGGTAGAGGAGGGAAGAAAGAAAAGGTGGTTGCCTAGGGCAAAAGTCATCAACTTCCTTTAAGAGAGAAGGAGGATGATGGAACACTATTCCATCTTTCACCATGTGAGAATACTTAACCTTTTATATGTCATTGAATCTAATGGCTCATATCTCTCCCTTTTCTAATCCAATAGGAACTATTCTTTTACTCTTTTTCTTTACTTTAAAAAATTTTTCCTCTCATCCTTAGGACTCAATTGGTCTCTCTTAAGGTACCATAAAAATTCTTAAAATAATATTTAAATACCCCAAAATAATTGTGTTAAAAAAACTCAAAAAATCAATTGAAGTCGGTACTTTTAACTTTGCCCAATTTTTATAAAATGCTTTTTGATGTCCAAAAATTCAAATTCCAATGCAAATGGACTATTTGGAATATTAAAGTATTAGGTCATATCAATCCTAGTCATTTTGAGTAAAAATAAAATATTTTATGGTCTAGCTTAAACTATGTCACTATTCATAAAATATTATCATAAAAACTTTGCTATCATTTTAACTATCTTAATGGTTTTATTTTGGCTTCAAATTTTACTCAAAATTATATTATGATCAATACTTCCATATAATCACATTAGTGTTTCTTAGGTCTCGAAAAATACTATTCAGATCCTAGGAATTACTATTCATAACCTTGGATTTATTAAGCATTATATGTCTTCCCTTCTTAAAAGAATTTTTTCCTCAAAATTGCCTAGCTCAAATAGCTATGGATACTACTCTCTCATTTATGCCTCACTTTCCAAGGTTGCTTCTTTCATGTTGCGATGTCTCTATAACACCTTTACTAAAGGCATTATTTTATTTTGCAATCTTTGACTTTTTATGCTAGAATCCTTACTAATTCCTCTTCATAGGGTAAATCAAATTGTATGTGAACTTCCTTGACTATCAAAACATGTGAGGGATCTAATCTGTACCTTCACGACATGGATATGTGGAACTTATCATGAATCTATTATAGCTCTAAAGGCAAAGCTAGTTTATAGGCTATTGGTCCCACACACTTAATTATTTCTTATTGGCCATTAAACCTCGAACTCAAGTTACTCTTCTTGCCAAATCTCAGGACCTTTTTCCATTTTGATACATTGTGGAAAAACCTTATCTCTAACTACATATTCTATGTCACTCCATTTAAAATCACCATAAGACTTTTATCTATTTAATGTAGCTTTCAACCTACCTTATATAATATTGAGTTTCTCTTCTGCATCTTTGATCAAATTTGGCCCCATTAACTTGTTCTCACTTAACTCTCTCTAATGAAGAGGTGTTCTACACTTTCTCCCGCTATAGAGATTTGTATGGTGCTACACCTAAACTTACTTGGTGATTGTTGTTATAAGTAGATTTTACTAAGGAGAGGTTATAACACAGCTTCTCAACATATCTTTCAGCACCTATCAACATATGTTTCCATTATTAATCTTCTAAATAACTTGGTCTCAATGTCAAACAAGTATATGAATTACCTAAATGGCTCATTCAGATTGGCCATCTATTTAAGGATGAAATGACATGCCAAAACAAAGAAGCTTGCCTAAGGTATTATGTAGCTTTTTCCAAAACCTTAATGTGAACCTTAGGTCTTAATCAGATATGATTGAAGACGACACTCCTTACAGTCTCACTATCTCATCATTAAGCAATTCTACAAGCTTTTGTAAGGAATAATCAATTGTCACTCGTATAAAGTTAGCAAACTTAGTCAATCTATGCACCACTACCTATACAATATCATAATTGTTTTTTGTCATCAGTAGTCTAATTATAGAATCCATGGTGACTCTATTCCATTTCTATTATTGTAATACTATGGAATAAAGCAATCTAGATGGAACTTAATGCTCAACCTTCCCTCGCTGAGAAGTAAAGCATCTAGTCACATACTCTATCATATCTTTTTTTTTTCATTTCATGCCTCTAATATAAAGATCTCAAGTCTTTATACATCTTTGTACTACCAAGATGTATAACATAAGCTTCATTATGTCCTTTTTGCAAAATATGCTTCTTTATATCTTACATATCTAGCACACAAATATTGTAATGCCCGAAAACTCTAATTTTGTGAATAGTATTTCTCGAGCCATGAATAGTGTTTCTTGAGTAATCGGGACACACTAAGGTGGCCTAGAGGGAGTACTAGTTAGAAGACTATGATGGGTGAAATAATGAAAAAAACAAAGTTCATTGAAGTAGCCACTAAACTAATAAAATTTTTCATATTGATATCTAATGAATAGTGAACTTAGCTTACATCGAGTTGTAAAATGGTCAGGATGTGCCCGGATTGACCTGAAAGTAACATAACTTGAAGGCCAAAAATTCTAATTAGTTTAATGGTGTTGAAATTAGAATTTTCAAACATCATTAAATATTTTATAAAAATTTCTTGAAATCACAATTGATTAATTAATTGAGTTCCCATTAGGTTTTGAACCTGAGATTTTCATAAATTAAGAATTTCTATAATTTTTGGTCTTTAAAAAAGTATTTTTGGAGATCTTAAACATTAAAATGACATTTTGAATCTTAAAACATAAATAGGACTAATTTGGACCGTTAGATTACCATGTGGCACGGTTATGGCTATCCATAGTCTTAATATATATGGTGAATGTTTGTGCATGTGTGATATAAGATCAAAAACACCATCTTCCTCTTCCTCTACCCTATGGCCAATGTCATTCTCTTTCTCCCTCCTCTCTCCCCTTTTTTCGTAAATCCACTAAATCTCTAAAAAAACCTTAAACTTTATACATAAAAAATATTATACATCACCTCCATAAAAAGGCAATTGTGGGTTCTTAAGAAAGAAGTGTTTTGGTGGAAGAAGAAAGATTTGAAAATTTAAAGTTTGAAACCCCTAAATTGAGGTAACCCCTAAATCTAAGCCTTAGCATTTTTCTAGGTAAATAGGGATGCTTTAATTCTTGATTCTAGTGTTATTTTTGAATTTAGAGTTGTATATATTTTTTTACGAATTTTTCTAATGAAAATACTATTATGCAAATTAGAGAACTTAGAGGAGGACAAGAGCAAGGGTAAAGAGAAGCTATAGAGTGCTATTCAAGACACCAAATAATCACTCTATATAAGTGTATTCGATAAAATCTGTGAGTTTATGTGTGAATTGTACATTTTCCATAATAGGTGCATTTTGTGAATGTTTATCATTTAAGGGTAAGTGTTACCCTTAAATAGAGATTAGGGTATATTAGGGTTTATGGTGTGTTAATGAAATAGTGTGAATGGAAAATAGAGTGAAAATGAGCTAAATAAAGGCAATAGAGTAATGGTCATACTGTATGTAAAAGAAGGACATAGTTAGAATTAATGAATTTTTTTTTGTATAATTGGCATAATTAAAGTATATTAAGCTTGTATGTATTAGTATGACATGCGTGGAACATGTACATTGATGAATGTGTGTAATATTTCAAATGTTGAGCATGACATAATAATATTGTGTGATGAGGTATATGGTGCGTAATATATGTTAGCATGATGCATTTGATAACATGTTTAGTGGAAATCATTAAATGGCATGGAAAAATGGAAATAGAATATGAGAAAGGAATGTGTAATGATGAAATGAAAATGGCATTATTGTTAAATGATATGAAATCACCATTTGATATGGTAATGTATGATGACATGTGATTACATGAATTAGAACCATGGAAAAATGTGATTGGAATGGATATGAGAATAAAGTATATAAGACATGTAAATCATATGTAATAAAATTGAAAATGTGAATAGCCCATAAATGTTAGACAACTTAGTGGACAGGTTAACTGGTCAACTAAGAGATATAGCAACTGCTCGAACACTTCGGTGTCATTATATGTACAAGTTAATATTTAATAATAATTACTTATAAAAGTATGTGCAGCCATTGGGAGGTATAAAAGAACACCTGCATGTATTCTAAAGTGGGTGTAGCTATTGGGAGGTTTAATAAGACCACTGCACATATAAACATTGATGATTTTGATATAATGCTGGTGTAGTCACCAAGAGGTCCAATAAAACCATAGCACATATAAAGTAGGTGCAACCATTGAGAGGTTTAATAAGACCACTACACACTATATTGATGTGATATACTAGTGCAATAGCTATGAGGTCTAAGATGTGGGCCACTAATAACATGATACTGATATCCAGTATGAGGATTGGTGTTTGTTAGATATGGGCTAGTAAATGACAAATGGAAAAACACAACATATGGACTAAATGAATGGACTGACAATTATAGCTTAAAAGAGCTAAGTAAATAGAATAATAACGTTGGAATTTATATGATAAGTACATTGATTAATCAATATGGAATTTAATGATTTCAATTAGATATGAAAAACTAATGGTAAACATAGGCAATATATTATGATAAGTAGGTGACAAAAAATGGGTGATAATCAATAGTGGTAATATGATGATATAAAATGGTTAAGTGAGTAATACAATAGGTAGGATAAAAATGTGTGAATGTTATATGACATATCCCATTATTTGAGATGCATGCTTATCATGAGTGCATATATGTATAAACATATTTTATCAGATACACCACTCAGCTTTATGCTTACTGCATCATGTTTTTGATGGATAGGTTACAGATAGACAGCATTAGTCTACCCTCAGAGCAGTAGTGTAGTGCATATAGCTTTAAGTATTGGTATACCTTTTTGTATCTTTTAGTGTCATTTATATAAGGGTATTGGCACTTATATGTACATAAAAAGGTTTGTGTCCAATCTAGTCATATGTAGGTATAGTTTATAAAAGTACATTAGTCATGTAAATTAATTAGACAAACATTAATAATTTATAATTGATACATGGTGTGTGCTTGATATACTATGATATTGAGACTTTTAAGATTGTTGTAATTGAGGCTACTAAGATATGATAATGATGATGATATTAGTGGACTGGAAGGGTTTATGATATGGATTTGAGATTGAGACTCTATAGAAGTGTGATTTTCTATAGGTTTTATTTTTGCTTATGACATCTTGTAGCTATTATATTGTTAGATTTCTATCATAGTGGGAAAATTATTGGTTCTACTGCGCATGTATTTGATACATAATGATTTACACGTGTGCTAGGATGCTCATAATGTACACATGCTTAATAGGTTTTTAAGGGGATAATGGTACAGTTAGGCAAAATTGGTTAATGTGTCATCTCTCATTCGAGTTGGCAATGGTTTGGGTAGGAGATACCATAGTGTGCCATCTCTAAATTAGATCCATCTACTAGGTTAGGTGAGTGGTGTCACAAAGATAATCTTAATAATACAAGCATCCATCACTCTTAATCTCATACTCAAGGAACTTCCCCTATTAGATAGAATTCATAATCTCCATAAGCTTGCCATATTCTTTTTAAGCATCATTAACCTGTTGAAGAAGGCTTGATTTAACTTGTAATTTTCCTAAAAAAGCTTTGTCATCTATAAGCTTTGTTCTGACATTCATAAACCATATAGATAACTTAAATTTTCTACTTAAAGCATTTATTACCATATTATCTTTCCCTAGATAGTAGTCAATAAGGCAATCATAATCCTTAATTAACTCCATCCTCCTTTGCTATCTTAGGTTAAATTCCTCCAATGTAGGAAGATACTTTAAGCTCTTATGGTCTATGTACACATAGCACTTCTCTCCATAGAGATAATACCTCCAAATCTTTAGAGAAAAAATATTGCTACAAATTCCAAATAATATGTTAGATAGTTCTTTTCATGTGGCTTCAACCGTCTTGAAACATAGACAACAACTTTTCCTTCTTGCATCAAAACATAACCTAAGTAATTCAAAGAACCATCACTATAGATGTTAAAATCCTTCCCAGACACTAGCTATGTAAGCATTAGAGCTTCTATGAAAATAGCTTCTAACTTGTCAAAAATCTTTTGACATATGTCATCCCAAATGAACTGAACATTCTTGTGTAATAAATGTGTCATAGGTGTTGTAATCATTGAGAATCCCTTGACAAATCACTTATAATAACTAGCAAAACCTAAAAAACTTTTGATCTCAGTCACATTACTAGGTGGCTTCCATTTCATAACTACTTTTGTCTTGCTTAAGTCAACTTTAATACCTTTTGCTGATGCTATGTGTTCCAAAAATGGCACTTCATAAAGCAAAAAATTTCAATTACTGAGCTTCGCATAAAGCTTATCAAACCTTAATGTCTATAATACAATTGTAATGCCTATTATTTTTTCAATATTTTAAATAGGATCACTAAACTATGAATAGTACATTCAGGAACCTAAAACAAATTGAGGGGTTAAAATAGACTGTAAAGTTTTCTTATTAGTGTCTCGTGAATAGTGACTCAATTGAAGCTAAACAAAAAATTATTCTAAAAGTGCTAAAAAATTTTGAAAATAGCATGACTTGATGGTAAAAAAAATCTAACTAAGCCAATGGAACTTGTTTTAGAATTTTTTAAGATTGGGAAGTAATTAAATGGAATTATTTTACAATGCCTTTACTTGAAAAAATAAATTTTATTAGAGAAAAATTATGATTATAGAGGATAATTAAAACACTAATTTTGATGATTTTTAGACTTGTTAGCTGAATTTTTGGAGATTTAAAGCATGAGGTATGATTTTTTAAAAGGAAAATTGCTAAGAATAAATCCTTGCCATCCATTTGACACATGGCAACCATCCACCTATTCATTCTGTATTTAAGAAGGACCTTAAGACTTTTAAATAACCATCTTCAACCTCCCTTTCCCCCTCAAACCTAATGCCCTTGCTCCCTTATGAAACCCAAAATTCTTTTCTTTCTTTTTACCATTAAACTACCCTAAAACTTACATCTAATTATACCAAAATTCCCTTCGTTCCTCACTCATCCTAGTTCTTTTGAGAATTCATCTTAAAAGTGCCTAGAAAGTGTGTTGTGCAAGTGGAGTGAATAGTGACCAACGTAAGAAAAAGAGGTTTTTAATTTCTAATACTTTTCTAAGGTGGGAATTAGGTTATTTGAAGTATTTGCAA
The DNA here is from genome assembly GCA_948208565.1 of Hura crepitans. Taxonomy (NCBI): domain Eukaryota; kingdom Viridiplantae; phylum Streptophyta; class Magnoliopsida; order Malpighiales; family Euphorbiaceae; genus Hura; species Hura crepitans. Next base: position 8,767 of record CANXYI010458516.1, read on the forward strand.
GCTTAAATTTTAGTTCTTTTGTATGTAGAATTTTTGGTGAATTTTTAAATGTAACATATGTGTATATTTGTAGACAAAGAAGAAGCAAAGGTGAAAATGAAGGAAATCCAAGCTTAAAGAAGGATTTAAAGCCATTTTGGAGAGTTAAGTGAGTGAATTTAGTGATTCATGAACTTTGGTTTATTAATTTGCATAATTTTGTTATTTACATATGTATAAAAAAGTGTATTTGCATGAGGTTTGATTAGGGATGATATGTACATAATATCTAGAGCCTAAATAGTGTGATAGATGGAAGAAAAATGTGAGGTTTAGTGGTGTACATGTGATGGCTGACATATGCAATTGAAGAAATTGAATTAATATAATTGACAATTAATGAGATAATGTTTAATGCTACTTTAATTCATTGGTGTAACATATTTTAAACACTTATATGGAATGAACATTAACTTGGAATGGGTTAGGCTAGATTTTTCAAATGGGCTAATGTAGAGTATTAAGAAGTTGGAGTTAATGGATGGCATGTATAAGTATAGATAAAACAAAATGTTGAATAATAAGATTTAATTTACATGAAAGATGAAAATATGTGACCTAAATCTCAACTTGAATAATTAGATGATTGATGTGAGAAGAGGTAATGCATATGTCCTATTTATTTGAAATGAAATGAACACAGGATGTCACTAAACATGAGAAATGAGCTAAGAAAGGAGAAGTTATGAGAAAAAACATAAAGAGAGAGTAATAAGCTAAATGTGAAAGGTACGAATGACTAAAATTATAATTTGTTATGGCTACTCATATGGAATAAAAGAAATATATAAATATTTGATTTAGAATAAGAATTATAATAAGTAACCTGAGGCCCATATTAGTGAGACACCTACTAGATGGGTTGATAAGTTAAATAGTGAGTAGCAACTACTAAGACACTTCAGAGTCATGAGATGTCAGTATATAAGGATGACTATGACATGAAATTGATTTTTCATGATATTATATGGGTTTAGCAACCTTAAGATCCCCGAAAGGCCACTACACAATTTATGGGATAAGATTGTAAGCACAGCTACCCTAGGGTCCATGAAAGGCCACTGCACATGTTGAGATTTTATAACAGGTGTAGCCGTTGAGGTCCAGAACGTGGGACCTTACATAAGCTTTAAGATGGGTGCAACCATTGAGGTTCTGAGATAGAACGCTCCACACATATTAAGATTTATGATGGGTTCAGCCATTGAGGTCCAAAATATGGGCCCCTATATAAACTTAGATCCCATTATCTAGTGTTAAAAGTGTAGTCTTTTGAATATGGGCAATTCAATGAATGATGAATACAACTTATTAAATGAAACCTAGATAATTTAGATGATGAAACTAAAAAAAAAAAAGACCTAGTATGCATGAATTTGATATAATAATAATACATGTTAATTACTGATCATGGTGCACGTTGATTGTGACTAGAATCGCATGTTTGCATGATGCTCAACCTATGATATTATAAGAGACATGAAACATACATAATACATGGAATGGCATGGTGCATGTTATACTAAATGGCATGATGCATGTTAAGTGAGATTAAGTGTATGAATTATTAAATTCACCACTAAGCGTATGCTTAGTGTATGTATTTTATCGATGCATAGGTAATAGATAGTTCGTGTGGCTCAACCTCATTCGAGCAGCAACATAGCAATTAGCTCATTGTGTGGTATATTTTGTAACCTTCAGTCATGTATATTATAACCTATAGATGCACTTATGTATAGGAGACAGACTTTATTGTAGTAACACTAAGACATAATGTTGTAAACTTAATGTTATATATTGTATGCTTGTTAAGTTATGTGTATGAGTTGTTGTTGATGATAATAGGCTCTATAGTGGATCAAAAAGATCCTATGAGCTATGTTTTGAATGAATTCTTTATAAAAGAGTTAATTTTATGGGTTAAAATATTTGGGTTTTTGCCTGCACAATAGTTATGTTGTTAGATTTTTGGTAAAACTTTCCTAAGTGGTCTTGAGGGTAGTTGATACTTGGGATGATCTAGTCCACTTAGGACCATAAATGACATGTAAATAGAGTATAACGAGAATAAGTTATATCAAATCTAAATCTTAAAACCTTAAGAATAAATTATTTTTTATTGGGTTAAATAAATTATAAGTGAGAGAAATATCAAGATGGGTAACTTATTGAGTAGTGACATCTCTTGTCCAGTTTGGAGGTGGATCAAGTAGGAGATGTTACAACAATTTTGAGATGTCACAACAATTTTGAGATGCCGTTCATAATTTTCCTTATTCTTGGAATATGGCAAAATGTTAGCTGTAAGCACCATGAAAAACTTATCCAAATACGGGCTAAATATTCATTAAATCCATAAAAGGTTGCTAAAGCATTGATAAGCATAAATGGCATTAACAAAAAGTCATACTACCTATATCTAGTTTTGAAAGCTATCTTAGCAACATCTACTTCTTAAACTCTCAATTGATAATACCCCCATCATAGGTCAATCTTAGAATAGACACTTGCCCCTCTGAGCTTACCAAACAAATCATCAATATGAGGCAAATGATACTTGTTCTTGATATTCACTTTATTAAACTGTTGATAATCCATACACAACCTTAAATATCCATCCTTCTTCTTCATAGACAAAACTAGAGCTCCCCATAGTGATACACTCGGTCTTATGAATCCCTTGTCAAGTAGCTCTTACACTTGTATCTTTAGTTCCTTTAGTTTTGTAGGTGCCATTTTATATGAAGCTATAGATACCAGTACTATACTAGGTAAAATGTTAATTCTAAAATAAAGTTCTCTTATTGATGGTAGACCTAGCAACTCATCTACAAACACATCTTTAAACTCTGACACTACTGGTACCTTGCTCACATGTAGTTCATCCTTCCTAATATCAAGCATATATGCCAAATATGCTATACAACCTTTCCTTATCATCCGTCTAGCTATCACAATTGATATAACATTAGACAATAAGTTAATTCTTTTACCCTAAATTGTGATCTTTGACACATTTGACTTCTAAATAGAAATCCTCTTCATTCTACAATCCACCATTGCATGGTGCTTGGATAACTAGTCTATGCCAAAGATCATACCAAACTCATCATATGGTAGTTTAAAAAGATTAATAGAAAACACATGTCCTTGAACTGTCAAAGGATATTCCTTACATACTTTTTTCACAACTACATGTTGACCTATGAGGTTTCTAACCATATTCTCTATGTTAAGCTATTTTGACACTAACCTTCTATGTTGTGTTAATGCTATTCATATATTTAAATGTGTAGAACTCAAATCAACTAAAGCTAAAGTAGGTAGTTCAAAGAGAAAGAATATACCCA
>CANXYI010458589.1:0-14290 GCA_948208565.1 Hura crepitans
AAGTAACACACCAAATAATTGATGCCATTCAGATGCAACGTAATATGTTTTGCAAATTTACTAAAGTGCCATTATGATAAATTTTATTCTATTTATTTGTAAAATTTATTCAATCATTCCATTTTTTCCAAGTGCATTATTTAAATTATCAAATAGGCCTAACTAGTTAGACTACTTACAAACACTAGAACTAGAGGTAATTAAACGATGTGTAGTGGTCCACATTTTAGACCTTAACCAATGCACTGGTCCAACATAGCCTATAAGGATCAGTTTGTAAAAACCTCCCAAGGACAAAATACTGAGTAATTATGCACAGGAATCAGTTTGTAGACCTCTCAAGGCACTAATCATATTAAATTATTTCTCCGAGTTTGCCTAGTAGACTAGTGTAGTGGCCCCTACGAGGACCTTCACAATTTCACCAGTATAATTCAATATATAACTAGAAGTGCTAGCAATAAAGAGTGTGTACCCCATAGACTAGTGTTGTGGCTCAATAATGAACCTCGGCTGCAACATCGGCCTAGTATGATAAACTGACAATCTAGCAGCTGCTAATCCTTAAGTTGATCGGTCAACCTATCTAGTGGGTGTCTAACTAATGGGTCATCTAACTTTATTTTACAATCATTTATTTACCAGTCATCATTTTATAATATTTAAAAATGCTTAACAGTTAGTTATGAATTTATTTCCACAGAAAAATTTTAATCCGGACAGTTACGGGTCCATTTCCGTCCTATCGAAAAGTTATAGGTATATTTTCCTAAGCCTAATTTAATATAATTCTATAGCATTAATAAAGTCCATTTTATTCAATTCTTTAAGGCCCTATAACATGAAATTTATGAATCATATTCAAGCTAAGTCCAGTCTGATCCTTTTATAGGATAGTTATAGGTCATTTCTATTATTTGTATACACACTTACAAGCCTAATATTGGCCTTGTTCTAGGTATTTTTCCTATACCATTCTCAATCAACATTTTTTATAATCATAGGCCCAAGGGCAACTCCATTTATAACTTCCAAGTGACCCTAAGGTAACCTTAAATTCCATTCAAGATAAATGTACAAAGATCTCAAATTTTTGGTTTTAATTCCATGCCATTCTTAATTCTATTTAGGGTAACTTAATCACTTTAATTCAAGTAAATTGAAACCACATTCTAACTCAATTTAACATTGGTTTTTCTTACTATTATTACTTAACCATTTTCATACCATATATCTCACATATATAAACCTATTTCATCCTTAACATGCCATGTCATTTCACACACACTTGCCATGCTACAATATGCTCATTATTCTTTAATTTCCATTCATATGTCTTGACCAAAAGATGGCAATGACCACAAACATGCTTTTACTCATATTTAATCATAAATACAAACATCATAACATGCCACTAGTACATATACATGTGCACACACTACATGTCATGGAAACTGTGCCATACAAAAGCTTACACATGCTATGGCCATAACCTAAACTCACTTTAACTCACTTGTTTTTGCCAATTCCATCACATATGCATATAACCCCCTTCTTAACATGCCATTATCTATCTAATAACCCAAAACCCACACTTCACACACATGTCTTACAAACTAAGCACCTCTCAGCCACATTTAATTTATAACTATATTCATTCATTTTCATTAGTTTACCACACACATATATATATCACATTTTTATCTCTCGAACAAGAACACACATATATGTATCCCTTTTTCATGCCTTCATCCACAAGTTAAAACACATACTAGGCATATTTTATTATTTTAACATAAGCACACATACATGTACTCCATACAACACATTTTATGCCATTGCACAACTCATATATGTTTCTACCATACATGTCCCACACATGCACATGCATTATATCTTTAAGTTCAACATTATACATACTCTCTCATGTTAATATTCTATTTTCATCATGGTCCACTCATCCTAGTCATAATATACATAACCTAAATTAGGCACCTACCAAAGGCTAAGTCAAATTTAATGTCCTAATTATGTCTTTTCTCACTATACACACTCATAACCTAATGTAATCATGCATTTAAATTATACATCATTATAATCTTTACATACACAAGGCTTAATCCTTGCTTTTCAAGTAAAGGCACCCTTTTTATACCTCACAACTTTGCATAATAATTAACATAATCATATTCTTTAGATCACACACATATCAAATTCATGTAAATACATAACATACACACCTCTTCTCCTCATAATTCACTCTTATAGCTAAATTTCTATGCCACATTTATACACACAAACTCATGGCTAAAGGAAGTTAGTCCCATTACACTTATAAATTCATCCATATCCATCACCTATTCATCATGCATACACCTACATAACTCGTATCACTAAAATTTACATGAATAATTTATTTTTACTGCCTATTACAACCATAAAGTCTATGCTACAAGGCCATAAAATTCCCAATTAAAGAGACCAAAGCATGCTATAATTTCATTAAATTCACATACCTTGTCAATATTCCAGCAGCCCTTCTCCCTTAACTTTCTCATGGCCCTCTATTTTCACTAAATCTCTGCCATCCGCCACTTCTAATTAAGAATGACCTTGTAATTCGTGAAGTCCCTAAATGCAAATTCTAAAGTTATTACCAAACATAGGACTGCATAGGCCAATTGGAGCTAAAAAAAGAAAAGGAAAGAATTCACTTACCTCTTAATTTTTTTCCTCCCATGTTAGCTTAGGAGCCTTAGACTTCATAAGTTCTCTTCAATATTTACATAAGTAATTCCCAACAAAAATACCATAAGTCATTTTTTTTTGCATTTTTAGTGCTATTCTTAGTTCAGTTTAGGTGATGAATTAAGGAGATATGAGGTTAGAACAGGTTTTCCCTTTGCTAGAATGGCATGGATAACTTAAGAAAAGAAAATGAAAGGGAAATGGTGGTAAGTGGGTGGAGATGTGGTGTCCCCTTCCCAAGCACTTAGGCCTTATATGGCTAAGTGTCATCTAAAAATGTAGTGGTGCCTCGGGTCATTCCATATGACACCCAAGCGCCCTCAAAACTCGATTTTTCTATAAATAGGACTGTCAACTTCGGGCAATTTTTAAAAATCACTTGGTTCATTCCTAAAATCCTTACTCAAGCCCAATTAGATGCTCGTAAAATTTTATGGCAAAATTTTTTTGAGAAGTAGGTGAACCAAATTTTCGGGAATCTTTATTTCTCTATAGAATTTTGGTGAATTTTAAAAATTCACTCAGACACCCAAAAATCATTGCATTTATTTTAAAAATCATTAAATAGTATCATTTAAGGGCACACAAAATTTCACAGCTAAATTCCTTTAGGAGATAGGCTAGCAAAAATTCTCAAAAAATTGCAATTTTACTAAAATACCAAAAATTGTCAAACGACCTCGAAAAAAAATTCCTTCTCCATTAGCCTTGTTACAATTTTTAACCTTCAGGGTATGATATTTTTATATCCGTCAAGGCTTATCTCGAGTCATTCTAAGCCTAACTCAATCTGAGCCTACGGCTTAGTAGACTACAACTTGAAATAATGTATTGGTTTAGCTAAATTTTTAATTTGAGTCATTTCCACCCTTTTTTAGCCTTTTAAATTTTAATAGTAAGTATACCATACCTCCATCCTTGTGAAGGTAACCTGGCACTCCGAGCACACTTTTCGAGCCTTAGGGTATAATTCATAGAGCCTCAGTGTACAGACATTACAAACATGCTTGAAATCGTCATGTCAATCCAATAAGTATATTTATGCATATGCATGTAGAAAGACTAACATACACCATTTAATCATCCTCAATAGCTCATTTGGCCACCCATACCAAATAAAAATCGATCGCACATATGAATGGCATAATGTGCTCTATATATATACAACATGTCATATAATAAGTATATGATCCATTTTAATACTTAGTACATCCATATGACATGATAGTTACCATTCAATTCTACATACTTCCTTATAAATGATCATACACTATCATGCATCTAATATAGCATAATTCATGTTTACAAACAAATTATGTGCATTATAACATAGCACACACATAACCTAAAATACAACATGGCCATTCGACCACAAAAACTTTGGCATACTAAAAGAACATGCTTTGATCGTACAACACCATATATAACTTGCATAAATAAACATACACACAATTATGCCCCAAATAGGGCCATTCGGCCATAATAGCAATATCACTAATACATATATTTTCCATCATGATATACATATTCAAACTATCATATAAGCACATTTAAGCATCCTACATATTAATTAAGACATTTAAATTCATAATTGTTCACTTACATACACATGCATATTATAGAAATTTTAGGCACAATTAAATTTGCTTGTTCGAATCAAATTTTACATACAAAATGCTCATAATGTAACCTTAAGGACTGCCTACAACTTCATTTTCCCTTTTTCATGAGCTTTATCGATTTTCTCAACTGTGCATTATAGATTTGATATGCAAAAATTCATATAAAATTACATAAGCTATAAAAATAGAAATCGACTACATAAAATGACTCTTGGGTACCCCAAGTACATGAGAAAAATATCATGTTTAAAAAATTCTAACTTGAAAAAATAGAGGGCACTATTCATTGAGATGAAAACTAGGCCAAATCTCTTAGTTTTCTTTTAAATTGTCACTTACAATATGCTCTAGAGGTCGTAGGGGTAGCTAAAAATGCTTCGAATGAACCAATTTATGGTGAAAAGGGAGAATGAAGAATAAAAAATTATAAGAAAGAAGGCATGAAGCTGTCAACTCATGGATGAGAGAAAGGGAGGAGAGGAAAGGGGAAATGTTGACCAAATTATAAAATTTGACCCCTTTTATAGTTTTTGAAAATTTATTATTTTTATTTTCCATTTTCTCCTCTCTTTCTATGCATTCCTTCTCTTTTAAGATCATTTAAATGTCAGTCAAACATTCAAAAATTCACTGAATTTAGGCCACATAACCCTCTAAAAATCAACATTTGAAAAATAAGAAAAATTGAATTAAATCGCCACTTTTATGTCACTCGATTTTTAAATAAAATACTTCCTTACCTCCAAAAAATCCAATTCTAGCACCAACAGCCTAATTAGAAGTTTTGAGTATCAGGTCTAATGATGCTAGAATTTTCTAAGTAACTTTTAAAATATTTTATGGTTTAGCTTTGCCTTGGTCACTATTCATAGGACACTGCTCTAAAAACTTTCTTAGCATTCTTAACTAACTAAATGACTTTCGATTGATTTTAAACTTTTTTCAAAATTATTTTGTGATTAATACTTCCATCAAGTAGCTTCAAGATATCCTAAGTCTTGGAACAGTATTCATCCTGGGAAAGTGCTATTCATAAAAGTTGGGATTTTCTGTTATGACATAACCAAAACTAGCATCGGGTCGCCATAGTGGATTCCATTCACTAGAGCTATGTTCCTTGGATGATTGACCAACATTGATGGGAGAAAACCCTTCAAAATAGGAATTAAAATGTATATTTTTAGAGGAAGAGGTAGAGAAGCACAGTCGACAGAAGCGATAAAGTCTTTGAAGTTTCTCTAGTTGTTGCCAAGTTATTAGAGGATAAAGAGAATGAGCTAGAAGAGTGAGATAAAACCATTAGAGGATTTTTTTCAAAGAAAAACTATGAGAGAAATACTGGAAGGAGAAAAAAATAAAAATGAAGAAAGAGAAGGAAAATGGACAGTTTTAAATCTATTACTCTAGTCTGTATGGACCAAGGCTTCGACCCAATTCCTATTATGTTTTATCTGAACAGATATGCCTCGTAAACCTACTTTCTTCCTAATAATGTCTATATGGACCTAATTACAAGGAGGCACATATTGAGTCCACATGAACTTAGTTTTTCTAGGGTACCCAAAAGCACGACTTCGAAAAGGTATCGACATAATTAGATCTATGTCAAACATGGAATAATTTATAAAAATGAACAAAATGTGCATCCAGTTGAGAGAATACAAGTAAAATTGGCTTATTAAAAAAATTTTGTTGGTCATTTTTTTTTCATTGGACCAATATATGTTTTTTTAATTAACAAAATTGATTTTCAGTCAATATTCCCCAGCATCATTAACTAATGGATTGGTAAGTTTTATTTAGTTTTTCAACTAGTAAAATGAATTTAACACTTATTTATCAAAAAATTAAATCGGTTAATCCAATTTTCATTTAATTTGAAATTAATAAAGTGGATTCAACACCAATTTCAACCAAATTACACATGTTTTTGTCTATATATTCATTTTCTCTTCATTTAGAAAATGTTTACATGATTAAAAGAAGTTTTATTTAGCTAAAAACAAAATCAGTCAAAATCACTCAATCTGCTTAATTTCTTTTCAAACTAATAGATCAACCATTTTTAACCATTTTTCTAAATGCACTAAATTGTTTTGAACATTGAATCACCAACTAAATCAATTAAGAAGTTATTTTGTCATTAAAAGTTGGAAATGATAGTGAATGATGGAGAGGAGTTAGCCTTTCAATCTATTCTAACTACCAAATAAGGTTTAGCTACTAAGGGCATTGAACTACTTTTTCTTCTATCTTCATCTAGCAAATTAGCTTCAAAAATGATTTATTAAAGGTGTGGCATGCCAATGGATCTAAAGACTTGGTAATTATCTAAGGAAAATGGGGTTTTCTTGCTTTATGTATCAACCTTACCCACTTTAAAGAAAAAAAGCAAACCACAACCTTTTCCTTTCCTTTGGTGTTAGCTTCATGTTAATCTAATAGTATTCAAAACTCATCATCATGTACATTTATTTAGATTCAACCTTATATTAATCCAATAGTATCCAAACTTCTATACTATGTGCATTCCTTTGGATTCCACCACATGTTAATCAAAATCGTATCCAAACCAAATATCCTGTGCAATCTTTTTGATTCAATCCCATATTAATCAAAATTTTTCATGCTTTTCCTCTTTGGATTTTACTCTAACATAATCCAATCTTATCACACAGTCTTTTGGATTTGACTCCATGATAATCCAATAACATTACCATACTTTTCTTTTGAATTCAACTATAATTTAGTCTAATCTTTTTACCTATTTTCTTCAGACTCAGCTTGAAGTTATTCCAATGTTCCCTTTAAATATCTTTGCTTCAGATTTAACTCCATGTTAATCCAACATTTCTATCACATGACGAATTTAGCTTCACATTAATCCCATAACATTATCACATACTTTTCTTTAAATTTAACTCCACATCAATCTAACCACGTTAATTTAACATCAACATCTCCTTAAATTTAGTCGCATAGATGGCTTCACAAGTCCATCTAAAACTCAACATGTTAGGCAAGAAAGGTAAGTATCCCTTTCCTTACTTTTGTTTTGCACTGTTGTAATTTTTACATTTCCACAGTAAACACCTAAGTGGGGGCAACTATAGATGCCTTGCCATTTCAGTCCTATGATGATAACTAGAGATAGGCTCTAACAACAAGGCAAGCAACCTAAAGCCTTTGTCTATACGGACAATCTTAGTATAAGGCCACTCAAACTTAATGCTATAAGGTCTGTATTAGCCAACTAAGACCCAGCCTAGATTAGTAGAGCCCAAGGCTTATGGTTTATTAAGATTAAGCAAAACCCATATTCATATAAACTAAGATAGACTAAGCCCAAAATCTAGCCTAGAGCCTATAAACTACTTGGGTGAACCAAAAAGCTAAGTGTGCATGGACTTAGCAATCATGGTTTGCATGGACTTGTCACTAAAAAGCTTCTAAAAGCTTGATATTCCTATTCAAACTTTCACTCCCAATCCTACTAACATTCTTTCTCCTCTAAATGGGAGAATTGTCTACTAAACCTATAAAAACCCATTTCTATGGGAGAATTAGGGGAAAAGGAATTTTGAGAATTCAAAATATGCAATTCTAAGAGTCTAGGTACTGACCCCAAAGTAGGATTCAATCTACTAGACAATAGCCTGCACTAAAAATAATATTTGCTTCTAAAACCCAACCTTTGTGTTATTACTTGAGGCTTCTTTATAAGGTAAGATTTGGTGCTTGTCTTATTCATCATTATCAATTATTTATTTTATGTCATTTATGTAATTAAGGATCTTTTTAGATTAATTAACATGTGAGGTGATTTAATGTATTTGCCATATCGATTATAGGAGTAGGTTAATATTTTAATCTATTTTAATTGTATTTACTTGCTCATTAAATTAATGTAATCATTCTTGAATTGACACCTAAATCACATGGACTTATCTTAATGTATGATAAGGTTTGCATGGACCTAATGTTTGAATATATATGCCATATGTGGTACGTGCAGACTATTATTCGATAAAAATCATATGTTTCCCTTATGTGCTATTATTTAACGTATTTTGTGTACCACATTGATATGTATTTATGCCTTTATCATGTCATATGATTCTTTTATTCCTTAATATATATGTTGATACTCTATAATTGATATGTTGTTTACACAAACTCCCTTTTAAAAGGAACGTAGTCCATGCAAATGTATGGTTTTATCCATGCATATTCTATTTTTCAGTTTGCATAGACTACCTTTCATATGGAGTGCAATCCACATGGACACATGCTTTGGAATCTAGTTCTTATAAATATTAGTGTGATGAATTTATTTTCTCATTTGTATGATTAGTTTCTCATCTTCTTTTTCATGTTATGTTATGTTGAATAAGCATTCATATTTGCATGCCAGTTATAACATATATTGTTATCATTATGAATAATGGTGCTATTAGGTCCTACGGACCTCTGTTTGTGTCATTAATTATTTTCTTTGAAGTTGTGTAAGATTGACCCTTCTTACTGCACATGAGGTTTGAATGGACATATCTTTCATGACATGTTATAGTCCATATGGACATAGATCGGAGGCCATGCTAAGTCCACATGGACTTGCCAATGTAGAGACAAGATCAAATATCTTATTATTTATTTGTTTATTTACTTTTGTAACTTTTACTTCTTTTGACTATTTTGGGTTGTAATAAGTGGATTAATAACTTAGTTTACACACCAAAAGCCTAACCTCATATTAGTAGTTTTCTACCAAGTTAATTGGTGTTTTCTTAGTAAAATGGTTGAGTTTTCCTTAGTAAAAGTCATAAAAAAAGGGTATTTTAAAAGGCTAATCTCCTAGAGATGGGAGTTAGGCAGTTCATTCCTATGGAATTATGTGTAGATGTTAGGTCACACAACATCTAATCTAACATCCTAATTGTTGGAAGTTCAATGTAGACTTATGTTTGTTATATATTATTGAATATTGCAATTTATTTCTCCTTTACTTGAAATGGTGACATGTATGCTTTAAATAGAATACTTGCCTACATGATATGGGATTGATAAATGTTTGAGTTTAAATGAAGGCATATTATTAAGGCATAAATAAGATTTAACCCTATGACACCTCCTACTAAATTCTTGAAAAAACCCAATAAGCAGTGTACTTCCTGTTATGTCACCCATCATAAAATTTCTCTCTAAGTTCATTCATTTAACTTTTACCAAATTCCTATTATTTTATTCAATTAAACATCAAATTTAATTTTGCTTTCTAGTATGACTAAATTAAGGTCATATTACCCTATTCATGCCAAGATTTGACAATTATAGGTCAATTGGACTTTTCTAGAAAACCAGTAGCATAACGACTACCCGAGTCCCTAAACAAAATTTTATACCTATGAAAAACACTTTAATAATCTCAGTTCATATCTCCTAGACCCTTCTAGTCCCTCATGTATTATCCTAACCTCAGCCTATTCATCAGACACATCGGCTTTAGGCCATAATCAAGCAATCATAAATTAGAGCCTCAGGCTAACATACCATATCATAATGTATAAGAAATAACATATTCAAGTAGTCTGATAAAATACTTTATACAAAACACTGCCTATATCATATATATATATAAGCCTCTTATACATCGGATACCTATTCCCACCTAAGTACAATGAGTGCAAAAGCTATACAACATATATACCTAACAACCTTTTATGAACTATCCTCTAAACTCTATTTGCATGCTTCACGAAGCTGTATCTTGATTCTAGTTACTTGTGCACTGAAATAGGTACACTAAGTATATAACATACTAAGTGGTGAACTCAAGCATTTAAATCATGTCATATGGTTTATTCATGCATATGAAATCACAATAATATTTTATCCTGATTATTAAATTCAATTGATACATTTATGTCCAAATTAACAAAATGCCCTTATACTCATAAAAGCCAATGAGTTACCTATTTACTCATTGAAATACAAGTAAATTATTGATTCAAATAATTTCCAGTAATAATATTAAAAGAATATAGCTATCAGGTCAATAAAATCCATGTGTGTCAAAATTACCCAAATACCCTTAAGTATATATATACTAAAGTATCAATCATATAATCATGTCAAATTATGAATTTTATTATTTACCAATATCAGATTCAACTCATATATTGTTTATTCAATTAGTTGAAATGCCCTAACTAGAAAGATACACTGCCATATACTGGACCAAGAGGGGAAAAATAGTGTAGTGATCCATATTCTAGACCTCGACCATTTTATTAGCCTAATCAAGTCATAGCACCCAAGGAGTAAATAACATGATGAGGTTTATCTAATAGATAAGTACAGTGGCCATCCAGGACATTGGCTGCTATAGCAGCCATAATTGAAGATCAGTGATGTCGTAATTAGGTCTACCTAATAGTTTAGTCTATCTAATAGACTGTGCAATAGACCTTTGGGGCCTACACCGTTGTATCGGCATAATAAATTGAATGGCATCAAGTGTGCAAAAGTAGACAAGTATCTATGCATTAGATTAGTATAGTAGCCCCAATGTGGACCTAAGTCGCTCTACTAGCCCTAGCTAAAAATTAGACAATGTAACGGCTGCTAAAGTCCCTAAGTTGACCGGTCAACCCATCTAGTGGGTGCCTAACTAATGTGCCATGGAACTCAATTTATGTTTATTTCTTCACAAATTAACTTCTTATATTATTTAGAGTAAAAAATAGTTAGTAATGAATTTTATTTTATAATTCAATTTTAACCAGGTCTAGTATAGGCATAATCAGGTTGTATCGGGTAAATTCTTAACATTTATTTTCAATTTTATAAAGGCCAATATTTAAGGTATATTATGCTTGATTTTATTCTATAATTATCTTCCATGCAATTGCCATTTAGTGTTTAATGACATTTTTGGTTTAGGTAATGGCCAAACTGGATAGTTATAGGTCATTTCAGTATATTTCAATAGCCAATTCTAGTCCTATTTCTTAATAGTTTCTAGTGAAACTTTCACCTATAATCTCATATTTTTCATAGGACTAAGGCTATCCATTTACTAGGCCATTTACAAGGCCAAAACATAGGCATTATTGCCATCATATTCAATCACAAATAATAGCCCTTAAAGGCACATATTATAGGTACATTACAAGCTGATATTCAAGTCACTTTTTAGTCTAGTTCAAGTTCATTTCCTAGGACTTTACTTGCCTTTTCAATACACATATCAAACATTCATTTTATGCCAACCACATCTTACATATTTATTCAATCATACCTAGCCAATTATGGCACCAAAAGGTTTATTTAGTTAAGCTTTATTACACATACTCATTACATGTAAGTTATCAATTCTTTCATGACACTAGCATTTACTTAACTCTTGGGTATAGCTATCTATTGGCCTTAGTCATGCATTTTCATGGTGTTTACCATACATTCCACCTTTTATCCATAGCCTAAACATGTACGTACACATACATGTATAATTCCATGCCAACTAAGATAGTTCATACATGTCACAGGCCTTGGCCATAACTAACTTTTCATGTCTTTATGCATTAATCAATCTTATCTCATGCCAAACTATCATTTCATATAACATCAGTTTGAAATACATGCTAAAACAATTAGCCACATATACAAAACATACATATATATACCATAGCCAATAAACATCACTTTTTATCATAGGATCAAACAACCTAACGAACCTACACCTATACCAAAGCTCTCAGCCAGCCAACATTCCACACACCATAAACAAATTTCCATTAAGCAAGTTTTTATTTCTATCATTCATTGACCATTACTCTAAGGATTCTAGCAAATCTTGAAGGTACCATCATTTAAACACTATGTTAAGCATTCTTAAAGCATATTTCTACCCTTTAGATCTCAAGTGGCTTAAAGAAAATACCAAAGTTCACTTACCTTGCTAAGGAAAAACACTTGAAAGCTTCAAACACCCAATCTCTTCAGCCTTTTATGGTAGTTTATTTATCCTTTTTCAAGCCACTTCTTACTTTAATTTCCCTCAGACACCATTCACACAGATACTCTTAGATATTAGGCATCCCAATCCACCATTAACAGCATAAAAGGATTTAGAAAAATCAAAAAGATGTAATGAAAACTCACCTAAGGTACCTTGCTAGATTGTCTCTGACTAGTAAACTTTGAAGAATTTTAATTAATTGTATAGATACCCTTCTTTAGAAATTCTTCTTCCCTTAGCTCCTTGACATCCCTAAATGAATTAAGGTGGTGAGAATTTATAGAAAAGAATGGAGGTAGATGATGAGAATGGCCTCTCAACCTGAGATGGCATCAATTCTAGGGTAGAAAGAAGGAAGAAAATTTTCTTTGTAGTTTAAGTGGATTTGGACACTTGTCAATGTTGTTTGACAAGTCTCATAGGCCTACAGTTGGCCATGTGGCATGGGTGAGTCCCATTAGCCCCCCCGAACCATCCCAAAATGGCTTAATTTTTTATAGAAATTCAAAAATTCACCAATATTCACATAGACCTAAAAAAATTACATCGTTTATTTTAAAATTCTTATTTTGGTACCCTCACATGCTCAAAAATTTATGCAGCCAAATTCCATCGATAGGATAGTTTTCATATAGCCTAAATTTGAATGCTGAACTCAAAAAATATGAAAATTTGCAAATGACCTCAAAATTCAAAAATTCTTTCACCAATGGACTTAGTGAAATTTTTAAGCTTCAGGGTATGATATTTTCAGGTCCATCAGGGCACATCTAGGGTCATTCTTGGCTTGACTTAGTTTTATTACATAAATCAGTAGATTATAGCTCAAAATGAATTATTAGTTCTTCTAAATTTTAAATTTAGCTTTTTTCATAATCTTTAAGCCTCTCAAAGTTTCATGACCAATGTTGCTACCTTGAATCTCGTGCAAGTGACCTAACACCCTGGGCACACTTCCCGGACCTTGTGGCATTATTCATAGAGCCTCGATACATAGGTGTTACAGTTCTTCCCCTCTTAAGAAAATTTCATCCTTAAAATTACCTGAAGCAAAAAGATGCGAATATTTTGCTTTTATCTGCTCCTCTAGCTCTCAAGTAGCTTCCTCAATATTGTGATGTCTCTATAGCACCTTGACTAGTGGTATGGATTTATTTATCTATTGCTTTACCTCACGAACCAAAATCTGCACAAGCTCGTCTTCATAACTCAAGTCAGGTTATACTTCAATATCTATTATCAGAATCACATGTGAAGGATCTAACATGTACCTTTTAAGCATTGATACATAGAAAACATCAATAACTTGTTATTGCTCAAGTGGCCATGCTTGCCTATAAGTTAGTGGTCCTACCTTCTTTGTAATCTTATAGTGTCCAATAAATTTGGGACTCAGCTTTCCTTTTTTCCCAAACCTCAATACTTCCTTTGACGAAGAAACTTTCAGAAGCACTTTTTCATCAACTGTATATTCCATATCTCTTTGTTTCAGGTCAACATATGATTCTATCTATCAACTACAACTTTTTATCTGTCTTTGATCACTTTCACTTTCCCTTCTGCATCTGTAAGCAGATTAACACAAGAAATTTTACTCTCTCTAATTTCACTCTAACACAAAGGAGTTCTACATTGTTTGCCATATAAAGATTTATAAAGTGCCATTCTTAAGCTTAGCTGATAACTATTATTATAGGTAAATTCTACTAAAGATAGTTATTGATCCTAGCTACCCTTATAATTAATTTCACACCCTTATAACATTTCCTTAAGTACTTGTATCACCCTTTCTGATCGTCCATATGTTTGAGGGTGGAAAGCTATACTCTAAGTCAGCCTAGTACTTAATGCTTGATGTAGCTTCTTCTAAAATCTGGAAGTGAAGCAAGGATCCTTATAT
>CANXYI010458606.1:0-10871 GCA_948208565.1 Hura crepitans
ATTAGAGGCTCAAGCACCCGTACGATAGTATGCTAATTGAGCTTGAGAAAAAGCTGAGGCTCTTGACATCACCATTGGTACTTTTTCCTTAATTGACTCATTTGTTTTAGCATTAATAGATCTGGGATTTATACACTCTTACATTTGCAATACACAAGCATGAGATAGATAGTTAGAACCTAAGCCCATAAACCTAGATATTCTAGTTAGTAACCTAATTAGGCAACATGTGGTAGTGAATAGAGTATACCAAGGCTGTCCCTTAGTAGTTCAGAGGTAGATCTTCCTAGCAAACCTTATTGAGCTTTTGTTTAATGAATTTGATATCATTTAGGGAATAGATTGGTTATTTGAACATTAGGTCATGGTTGACTATAAACAAAAGAGACTTACACTTAAGACAGTAGATGGAAATAAGGTGATGGTAGTTCATGAGTAGAATTCCTTGGCTAATATTATTTTCACTATAGCAATAAGGTGATTGATCTAAAAAGGCTATGAGGCTTACTTAGCCTAAGTGGTTGACATGAATAAAATAGAGTTGAGCTGTTGCTAGATTTTTGTGGTGTTGAAATTTTTGAATGCATTCCCAAATGAGCTATTAAGGTTGCCACCAAAATAAGAACTGGACTTTAAAATCAAAGTGTACCCTGGTACAACCCCTGTACCTATTACCTTATATTGGATGGCATTAGTAGAATAGAATAAATTGAAGGCGCAGTTGGAAGACTTGCTAGATATAGGCTTTATCAAGCTACGTACTTCATTATAGGGAGCACCAGTGCTCTTTATGAAGAAGAAAGACATGTCCCTTTGATTGTGTGTTAACTATTGATAACAGAATAAGGTGAGATTTAAGAATAAATACCATTGCCAAGGATTGATATTCTTTTTTATCAACTCAGAGGTGCCAATGTGTTCTTAAAAATCTATTTGAGATTGGGGTATCATCATTTAAGGATAAAGGAAGCTGATATTCTAAAGACTGCCTTTTATACCAAATATAAGCATTATGAGTTCCTAATAATGCCATTTAGGCTTTCTAATGCCCCTGAAACTTTTATAGATCTCATGAATAGAATCTTTAAGCCATACCTAGACCAGTTTATTGTAGTCTTTATTGATGACATTCTAGTATATTCTAAAACCAAAGAGGAGCATAAGCAACATTTGAGACTAGTGCTACAGACTTTGAGGGAAAAATAGATGTATGCCAAACTAAGTAAATATGAGTTTTGGTTAAATAAAGTAGCTTTCTTAGGCCATATTGCATTAGCAGAGCATATTATGGTTAACCTAAGTAAAGTTAAGGCAGTGGTAGAGTGGAAGTCTCTTAGGAATATGACTAAAATATAAAGCTTCCTAGGATTAGCTAGTTACTATAGGAGATTTGTAAAGGGCTTTTCTATGATTGCAACCCCAATTACTTGATTGTTACAAAAGGATGTGAAATCCATGTTGGATGATAAATGCTAGGCATGATTTGATAAATTGAAGGTGACACTGACTAAAGCTCTTATCCTTACCCAACTTGAATAAGGGAAAGACTTTGTGATTTATAGTGATGTGTGACATACTAGACTTAGATGTGTGCTTATACAAGATGAGAAGGTAGTAGCTTATGCCTTAATGTAGCTGAAGGTACATGAATGAAATTATTCAGCACATAATTTGGAATCGGTTACTATTGTGCTTTTTTTAAAGATGTGGCTATTTATATAGTGAGAGATGCTACATTTATACTAACCATAAAAGCTTAAAGTACCTCTCTACATAGAAGAAGCTAAATCTGAGATAGCTGAGGTGGATGAAACTGATAAAAGATTATGATTATTTAATCAACTACCATCCAGGAAAGGCTAATATGGTGGCTGATGCTTTCAGTCGAAAGTTTATAGCTGTTATGAAAACTATGAATGCTAGGGTTGAATACACTAAAGATCATTCAGTCCAAGTTGAACTGTAGGTGAAACTTGATTTGATGTAATAGGTGAAAGATGCATATACTTAAGATGATCATCTTAAACAGATAGTGAATAAGGTCAAAGAGGGCAAGGCCATAATATTTGAGATTAAGATAGACGAATGTTTATACTTCCATGATAGATTATAAGAGAAAGTCAGGACATAGATCTTAAAAGTAGTACATAATGCTTTTTATGTTATTCATCTAGGAACCATAAAGATGTACCACAACTTGAAGCCTCATTATTGATAGCCAGAAATGAAATGAGATGTAGTTGACTATGTAGCTGAATGCTTTACATGAAAACATGTAAAGGCTAAATATTAGGTTCCTTCTAGGTTGCTACACCTTATAGCAATTCCAGATTAGAAGTGGGAGAAAGTCACTATAGACTTTGTGATGGCATTGGCTATGACTAGAAATAAATATGATGTGGTATGGGTGATTATAGATAGATTGGCTAAGACATCTCACTTCATCTTGATCAAAATAGACTATTCCTTAGAGAAGTTAGAATGATTATACATAAAAGAGATCGTGAGGTTGCACAAAGTGCCACTTGCTATTATTTTTGATTGAGATCCTTGATTCACTTATAAGTTCTAGAAGAAGTTGTAAGAAGCTTTAGGTACCCATCTTACCTTTAGCATGGTCTTAAATCCATAAATAGATAGACAATTGGAATGAGTTATACATGTTTTAGAATATATGCTATGTAATTGTGCTATTGAGTTTAAGGGAAGCTAGGATCAGTACTTACCTTTGGTTAAATTTGCTAATAATAATAGCTATGATGCTAGCCTAAGCATGGCTCCCTAAGAAGCTTTGTATGGTAGAAATTATAGAACTTTGCTTTGTTAGAATGATGGTGGGCGAAAATAGGGCTTATGGCACTTGAGTTGTTCTGAAATGATAAAGGGAAAGTCAAAACTATCAAGGAAAGGATAAAGGCTACCATAGACCAACAAAAGTCATATGTCGATTTAAGGTGGAAGGATACTAAATATGAAGTTGATAAAAAAGTGTTTTTAAAGGTATCACTATACAAGAAAATGCATTAGTTGAGTAAGAAGAGAAAGTTAAGTCTGAGGTTTATTAGCCCATAAGTTATTACAGCATGTGTGGGATAGGTAACTTATTAGTTGGCTTTAACGCTAGAGTTGTAGCAAATTTATGATGTGTTCCATGTCTCAACACTAAGACAATACAAATTAAATCCTTCCCATATAATATCCATGGAGGAAATATAGGTACAACTAGATTTATTTAATGAAGAGGATTTAGTGCAAATACTAGCAAACAAAGTGAAAGAGTTGAGAAATAAATTTACACCATTAGTGAAAGTGATATAGAAACACCACAAGATTGAAAAGGATACTTGGGAAAGTGAAAAGCAAATGAAAGCCCAATATCCTCACTTATTTTTACTAGTTAAATTTTGAGGACGAAATTTCTTAAGAGGGAAAGGATTGTAATGCTTGAGAATCTTAGTTTCATGAATAGTACTTCTAAGGCACGAGTAGTGTCTTCTAGGAATTCGAGGCACCTTATGATGATCAAAAGGGGAAATACTAGTTATAAAACTTTGACAGGCTAGAAAATGATGAAAATGAAATAATTAAAACTTTTAGCAAAAGCAATAAATCATTTCCTACTAAGATATAGTGAATAGTGACTTTAGTTGGCACTGTGCTGAGATGGGCTCAGGATGTGCATGGATAGACCACAAAATAACATACCCTAAATGTCAAAAATTGAAAATAATCTAATGGTGAAGGGATTATAATTTTTTGAGATCATTTAATATTTATTCGAAATTTCTTAATTATATAAGGGAATAGTTGACATAGTTCCCTTTGGAGTTTTGACCCTAGATTTTAGGAGTCCTCTAATTGGGACTTTTAAGAATTTTTGGCTCTAAAAGCATGAATTTTAGAGGCCTTGAATGATTAATTTGAATTTTTGAGGCATAAAATGAATGTTAGATTAATACGAACCATTGAATCAACACATGGCATAATCTAGATCGTCCATATGCATAATATAAAATGGTGGCACATGTGTGAAGGGTCACATATGCCAACCTACCCCATCTTCCTCCTCCTCCCTCAAGTGGCCAATGCCACCTCTCTCTCTCTCCCCTCCTCTCAAGTGGCCGATGCCACCTCTCTCTCTCCCTCTCCCTACCTCTTTTATTTCTTCATTTTATATCAATCTTCACCTTTATAGTCTCTTGAAGCTAAATCTACTGACATATTTTAAGGAAATTCCTTAATTTTAGAGTTTGGAGCACTTTGTGAATAGTGCTGAAAGTGAGTATAAGTAATCCTTTCTTAGTATTTATTTTATATTTGAGTAGCCCTAAGTGTGAAAGAGTAACCATATGGTTAATTTTTATTTGGAAGTTTATAAGATTTTTGAGAAATTCCCAAACCCTAAATTCCATTATGTTTGTAGGAAAAGGAAAGGAATTTGTAGAAGAAGGGCAAAACAAGCCTTGACAAAGTGATTTAAAGTGCTTTGAGGCCTTGAGTAAGTGAATTTAATATAATTTGGGTTATATAGAATGTATGTGGCTTATATGTGTATTTGTGAGAGTGTATGGAAATGAGTTATCATATGTATATATATGTATTTGCATGTGATAAAAGTGTGTGTGTAATATGGTGAATATGTTTAGTTTGAATGTGTGCTGAATATTTAAGAAAAGAATATGTGTGTGTGAATGTAGTGTATAGCCGAACGGTCTCTTAAAGATGCCTAAGTGTGTACATGTTGATGGCATAAAAATGGCATGTAAGTATGTTAATACGTTAATGGAAAGCTTAATAATGATGTGAGATAAAAGAAATGAAATACATGTGTCGTGGTGTATAATGTCCATAAGGTATATAAGTAATACGTAGTTTTGAGGTTTAATGGTAATTGGCATGAATTATGTGTATATATATGTAATTATGAGAATTGAATGATTGGAAGTGAAGGAAAGAAACAAGATGAAAAAAATGTTGCTAAAGGTATTATTAATTGGTGAGAATAATGTGATGTATTTAAACATGTTTATGTAACTTGAAATGGATACATAATGGCCTAAAGGCGATTAGTGACTTAAGATCTTATAATGTCTAAATTATGGTTGAGGAAAAATAAGAATGTGAACATAATTTTTATGATGTTAAATAGAAGTGAATGTGTCTAGCATATGTCTAATAACCCATAACTAAGAATGAGAATAATAACTAGTGTTGGCCTATATCAATTAAAGGCCTATTGGATAGGTTGACTCATCAACTAGGGAGTTACTAGTTGCTAGGGGCTCTAGTCTATATGGATCATCACCTGGTTAGATGACATGACATGTGCTGCTACTGAGGTTTTGATCATGAGCCTTGTACACTTAGGTATTGGGGGGTCTATATGGGCTAATCCTTACTACCCGTAGTGTCATGGATATTAGAAGGCTCACACTGCGAATACCTACTATCCCTAATGTGTTGTTAGGAGGTCCAACAGGACCGATCCCTGCCACTGTAGTATTAAGAGGTTCTCATGAATTGATCCCTACTATCAGGTAGAGATAGGTATGTGTAGTTATTGAGGTCCAAAATATAGGCCATTACATGTGTTAGATCTCATTATCCAATGTTTAAGAGTGTAGTCTTTCAAGTATGGGCCAAAGAAGTAATAAAGAATAGATAAATGTATTACTTAAAGTATAAAATACTTGACTAAATAATAATGAGAAAATGGGACTTAGTGGGCTAAACTATAATTGATCATAATTTAATGGACAAGAATTAACATAATATAATTGATTAAATTCATAACTAGCATTGTCAGTGAGGTAAGTCTGTATGAGGTGCAATCGACATTGAGTGTGTATTACATGCAGGTAGGTATAATTCATATTACATTAAATTCACCACTGAGTGTGCACTGAGTGTGTTAGTTTTCCAATGCACAAGCAACATGTTATAGAAAAAGCTTAGCCTCGATGGATAGATAACATAGTTGATGATCCTTATTTGGTATATATTTATATATGTATATGTTTTTAGTTTTAGTGTCAGTTGTAGGTGTGGGTTCTTATGTATAGGTAGAGGGTTAGGGCTCGGATATGTAAATATGTTGTGTTTATTAATTTATAATGTGCACATTGGTATACAAATTATAAAATATGTTATGCTTGATGACTATAATAATTGTGTGCTATTGTTGATGATGATAACTAAGATGTCTATATGATCACAAGTTGAGGGTATTACTTGATTTTGATGGAGGACTAGAGGGTCCAGGAGATGTTGAAATGAGAACAAGTAATTATAGAAGTGTTTTTCAATAGGTGAGAATTTTTTATTTTTCACTCGAGTAGCCGTTATGCTATTGAAATTTCCATGAAATGTTTTGTTTGTAAATGTCTAATTTGGGTCAATATAGATAGACACAATATTAAGAGGGTAAACCAAGATAGATTTTATGAAAATAATATAAAAAAATAACAAAATTGTTAAATTAGCAATAGTTAAACGAGTATCTAGCAAGGGTAGAAGTAAGGATAAGTGACCTACTTAGAAGGTAGCATTCCTTATCTAGTTGAGTTAAGGATTAGGTAGGTGGTGTTACATCCGGCATTTTTTTTTCTATAAAGTGCCTTGTAAAGAGCCATCTTGATACTCATTTGACAGCTGTTGTTATAGGCAAACTCCATAGGCGACAAGTATTTATCCTAACTACCCTTAAACAAAAGGACACAACTTCTCAAGATATCCTCAAGAACCTTAATATAGTACATCACATCACGCAACTTGCACCATAAACTCATTGGTTTTTAGATATTACATGGATGACTCATTCTAATTGACTAATCTTCTTATGGATGGAAAGCCATACTTGTAATGCCTAATAATCCCGAAGCTATGAAGAGTACTTTTTATGATGTGAGTAGTGTTTTCGAAGACCTAGGTCACACTAACTTGATTGAATGGAAGTATTAATTATAATATAATTTCAAAAAAAATTTGAAGTAAAAATGAAGTCATTTGGAAGGTTAAAAATGATATCAAATATTATACGATAGTGTCATATGAATAGTAACCTAGTTTTAGCTAAACCATAAAATATTTCATTTTTGCTCAAAAAAATTCAGGATCCATACAACTTGATACTTAAATATTTCAAATAGTCTATTGGCATTAGAATTAGAGTTTTTAAACATTAGGAATTATTTTTTAAAATCGGGCAAAGTTATAAAGTATTGAATTTATTGGTTTTTTGAGTTTTTCGAGTGTGATTTTTTTTGCCTTCGAGTCTTATTTTAAGGGATTATTTGGGACTATAAGATATGTGTAATGGTGCTTAAGATGAAAGGAAAAAACTAAAAAGGCACTAGATTAAAGATGGAAAAATAAGGACCATTGGATGAGAAAGAAGAAAGATCGTAACCATTGACCAAGAGACTAATAAAAAGGTTAAACATATCTTAGTAGACATGTCAACAAGGACATTCCTTTCCTTATCTTCATTCAATACCACCTCTAACCTCACCTTCCATAATTTTTCTTTCTTCTAACTATAATCTCCCTCTAAAATAAACTATTAAACTTTGATTTTAGCCAAGGATAATTGAGTTTATGGTGGATTTTTCCTAAGATAGAGCTTTAGTGAAGAGATTTTATGATTTTGTGGTTGAAGTGAATAGTGACCAAAACTTGAAGGGGTAAGTTTTCTTGGGTTATCTCATTTTTTCAAAGGTTCTAAGGTGCCCAAGAGTACACTTTAAAAGCTAGATTTAAGTGTTGATATGTCTATGATTTTATATGAATTTTTTATTAGTGTTATACGTTGTCCAGAAGAAAGCCCTAAGCAAATCCAAAGCTAAATAGAATGTGTAAAGGATCTATTGGTGTCTAAAAGACTCATTTTTTGTATATATATTCCATATAACATATGAATTAAATGTATTTGTATGTGCTAAAGTATGGTTATTGTATGTAGTTAATATGTTTAGCATGCTAAATAATGTAAACTTGCATTAGTTTTTGATAAGATGTGATGAATGAGTTTATGAATATATTAATGTGATGAAAATCTAAGGTTGAGGTAGACATCTTATGTTGGCCAAAACATACATATGCCTAAAAAGTGATTAAGGTGATGATAATTAGTAGGTTATGGGATAATTGTGATAATTGATAACTAAAGTGTGTTTAATTAGTTAATTCTATAGTTGTTGCATAAGTTGAGGTAATTTTTTTTCTTTAATGGAACCTTGTTGTTATGTAATGCATGTGATTTAAGTTAATTGTCTTAGTTGGTGATATAGTTTAGGTCATAAGAAAGAAAAAGGTATGGCATGAGAAAATTGCATTATGGAATGAATAATGTATGTGGTCTTTCTTGGCAAAAACTTTCATCACATGAGGGTAGGTTAAAATGATCTAAGTGATGATGAATTACACTATTATGTTCATGTTATGATTATAATGTGCTATGTCAGGAAAATGAATGAAAATAAGGCTATTAATGTTTTATGTGAATATAAGGAAAGGTATGCATGTCGTTATGTGTTATGGTAATATGTGATTTTGTATTGATGTTATGTGATTATGATTTGATGATAATGATTATGTATGATGAAATTGATGTTATTATATGATGAAAATCATGGTTAAGATTGGAGTTGAGGTATGAGCATAATGATACCATAAAATATGTGAAGCCAAGTGGCTTATGTTGGAATGGTGAATACCTTAAGTTTTCACAAAGGGAATTAATGAGATTGTTGGCATGATGTATCATAATGTGTATTTAAAGGATGTTATAATTCATAATATAATGAGCATGAGGTATGAGTGGCTTATGTATGACATGATGCTATCAGTGCAATTAAGCATGTTAGATGACAAAATTGGTGATAACATGATAAAAAGGATTTTGTTACCTTATTTGGTCATTAGTTGGCTAAAGGACTTGTAAAACTCCTAAAACCTATTTTATCAAACTGAATATTAATTAAGGATGCTAATGGCCCATATAATTTGACAACTTTGCTCTGATAGGTTAACTAGTCAACTAAGGAGATTAACAATTGTTAAGGCACTTTGGTTCTTATTTTGAGGCTTATAGGCTTACGTATTTTACCTATGGCTTTTATTTGATATCAGACCTACATGTCAATATACTAGACCTTTGGGTTAATGCATCAAACATTCGGGTCAACATATTAGTCTTTCATGGTCAACACTAGAACTATGTGGTCAACATATTAGTCCTTCAGGCCAACACTAGACCTTGTGGCCAACAATTCCCATTATCTAGTTTTGGGAGTTTGTCTTATGTATGTAGGCAAAGTTAACAAGTATTACATAATCTAATAAAATCTTAACACATAAATCAATATAAGAATATGTATGTTTACATAATGAGCTGTATATAAAAGTGCAATGCATGTTTGTGGTACTTATACATCTGCACACATATGTTATACCACATTGCATATGATATGAGATGTTTTTACTTATTCACATTAGATGAATGCATGATTGCATGAATGACTATGCAAGAGTTTAAATATGCTATATTAAATACACCACTAAGTGTTATGCTTGGCGCATTGTTGTTTTTCCAATGTGTAGATTAAACTACATATAAAGCTTAAAGCCTCTAAGTAGTATAGATCAAGGTATAACACATTTTGGTATTATGATATTTTCCTTTGTATAAATTATGGGATGTAAATGTCATGCCCCAACTTTCAATTAGACTTATTGAAGCATAGAATGAGAATTAGAGGAAACTATGCGAAATGAAATGGATATATAGATTGATAAGAGTCGGTTGGTATAAATAGCAGTGTGAAATTCCACTAAGGGACATAACAATCATTTTCCAAATTATTAAGGGCAATTATGAAAAAAGGTAGTTTAAGGCTCATTAATATATGGAACATGTATGGAAGAAAGAGAAACATGAAAGTAACATAAGAGGAATGAAAAAGTGGGAAAGGAATAAGGTTCGAGACCCAATCTCAGTGAATAGTAACACTCAACCGTGAATAATACAACCCTAGCCTAGTTCAAGATGATTGTACTAAAAATAAGCATTGACTAAAAGATCTTTATGGTAAAATTTAGGAATCATTTGAGGTCATATAAGAGGTTAAATAAGTAAAAGAAGTTTTAGTTGTAGTGTCCTTATGAATAGCAACCCAGTATTAGCTGAATGATAAAATATCTTATTAGAAAAATCTAAAAATAGCATGACTTGATGGTAAAAAATTCTAACTAAGCTAATTGAACTAAGATTAGAATTTTCCTACAATTAGAAGTAATTTATTTAAGTTAATTAAGATAGTGATTATTTGGTTCATTGGGTTCCTCTCAGTCAAAAATTATGAAATTCAAGAGACATGCTAGTTAAAGGATTTTTGAATTTTTGGTAACAAGAAAGGAATTTATTGAAGACTTTATAATTAAACTTAATTTTTAATAACTATAATAACTTAGAATTAATCTCAACCATTGGATTTTTTAGTGGAATGAACATTACAATTGAAGAGGGGTATATAAAGGATGGAAACATCTAGAATTGATATAGACAATAGATGCCTACATCTTCCTCTCCCACCATGAATGGTCGAAACACCTTTCCCTTACTCTCCCTATAACATTTGAAATATCCTAGTGTTATGAACAGTAGTCCCGAAACATGAATAGTGTTTTCTCGAGGTCAAGGGCACTAATTTTACTGAATGGAAGTATTAATTATAACATATTTATGAGTGAAATTTGAAGTCAAAATGATGTCATTTATATGGTTAAAAATGATAGTTAAATTTTACAGTATTATCATATGAATAGTGACATAGTTTTAGCTGAATCATAAAATATTTAAAAGTTAGTAAGAA